>BDMV01000005.1:9823254-9964626 GCA_008326285.1 Oryza officinalis
AGCTTTTGCTGTTCTTGGAGCGGTCATTAGTGGTTTTCTTAGGCGTAGAAATGCTTGGAGTCTGTGTTCTTCGGTTCCATGCCCCCACGAGTTAGAGATTTTGCTGCCACTTGAATCTTGCTGCGTGCTACTGGGCTGCTCTGCTGCTAGTATTGGACCAAATGATTAGTCTGAATTTTTATGTTCTGTTCATCCTATCTCGTGGAATGGCGTGCAATTTTGTTTTGCTGTGTTAGCAGGGGAACATTTCGAATTGGTGAACGCTTTTTTCTTTTTTTTTCTCAAATTCTGGGTAGCGCTTTTTTCGGCGGGTTTGGTGGGGAAAGCTCGGAATAAACTTTCTCTGATGGAGCAGTTTGGCAGTTACAGATCTCATGCTTGTGCATTGCGATTGGACTTTTCTTTTATCTTATCCTCCAAGTGGAAATATTTAATCTCTTCTCTCTGGAAGACTAGAGATTCAGTTCTTTTATCTCTTTAAGAACCAGAAATCTCGAAAACAAAACTTCCTTTATATACGTTTGCTTCGTATGGGGAAAGACAAATAAGAAAGCTGTCTGTTTTGATCTTGTTTAAGATCAACCACTGATTAGTTAATATCTGTGCAAAGAATATAACTGTGCCCTTGAAATGTAGCCAGTAAATTGGTTCTTCTGCTAAAACATGAGAAAACAAAAATAACTCTTCTGCTCATCTGTCATATGCAAATGTTATCTCACTATTTTTAGTTCCTATCCTGTACTTATTCACATTATTTGATTTGTTCTATTGAACTAAGTGGGCTTCTGGCCTTCTGCAACTTTTAATTGTACTTTATTTTTGTGACAATTATACTACTCATAGCAGCCTTGAAAATTTTCGAGTCCTGGTTGCATATTATTCTCATTAGAAATCACTTGATAGGATCTCAGTAACACGTAGGATGCCCACCCACAGTCAACCATGCATTTACTCACAGCACGTTGATTTTTGACATATGTGAGTGGTAATTTGTAAACAATTGGTTGTAGCAGAACTTGCTTATCTTGACAAGCTGGAGCAACTAAACTACTGGTCGTTAAGGAAGGATTGCGGCTATGGTGCCAAGCATGTGTTGCGAATCTCCAAGTTTTCTTGTGGTCCTGACTGAATAGTTAGGATGTAATATTTCTGGAAATAGTTTTGATGGCAACATTATATGAATGAACACTTGAAGCACAAATAACGAATTTCTTAAACTCTATCACCGACTCAAATGGGTAAATGAGAAAAATGGACGATTTATATGTCCACAATTTCCTGAAACCTGAAATGTAATATTTTGTGAACACTGTGTGTCCTCAACTGTTCATTCACAAGTTCAAGACCTGCTATTGTACCAACCTAATTCCTGTGAAAAAGATCTGCCTTCCCACTTTTGTTCCAACAACAAACAGATATTTTGTTGATCTGGAAATAGTTGATGTTTTGTGAATCTATTACTGCTTGTGTATCTAAAAAGAAGATTTTAGGGCCTACTTTCCACCACAGTACGTTTAGGATTCTTGACATAAGAAACAACATATAAATTGTGATGTTTCTTTCCGTAGTGCTCTTGTTTCTTGCATCTCATATGGGATATTTCTTTTTTTTTTAGGGAAATGCAACCTTTTTTATGGGGAATGGGTACCAAATCCCTCAGGCCCAGCCTATACCAACAAAACTTGCCGATTTATTGATGGTCACCAGAACTGTATGTTGAATGGTAGACCTGACATGTCATATTTAAACTGGAGGTGGAAACCATATGAGTGTGAACTGCCACAATTTGATGAAGCGAGATTTCTAAGTGCTATGAGAAACAAATCCTGGGGTCTGATTGGTGACTCCATTCTTCGTAATCAAGTTCAGTCACTGCTTTGCCTTTTGTCTAAGGTAAATGTTATGAACATTACATATTTTCTCTAATTCACTCTCCCAACCCTTGCTATGAAGCAATGTTCATGCTTTCCTTGAATAATCATGTTCGTCTGTGCACCTTTTCTAATTCTTAAATTATAACTTAATAAGGGATGATATATGATAGCAAGCAAGAATACCAGATAAGTTTCATGTACCTTCCATGCATACTGAACATTATCCCCATTAGCGTTATTATACAGATAACCATCCTGAGCAGACCTGCTTGCTGTTTTATTTAGGCTGAAGAACCTGTTGAAGTGTACCATGACAAGGAATTCAGAAACAGGAGATGGCACTTCCAATCATACAACTTCACTGTGTCACTCGTCTGGAGTCCCTTCCTCATCAAATCTGAGGTATTTGAAAATGAGAATGGGCAATCCACCTCTGAAATCCAGCTTCACCTTGACATACTTGACCCAATCTGGACAAGTCATTACGAGACCTTCGACTATGTTGTGATTGCCGGTGGACAATGGTTTCTCAAGATCGCGGTCTACTGGGAAAATGGTAGGGTGATAGGCTGCCATTACTGTCAGGACAAGAAGTTACCTGAACTTGGGTTCGAGCACCTCTACCGCAGGACTCTGCAACAGGTCTTCAGATTCATTGCATCTTCAAACCACAAGCCAGCTGTTCTCTTCAGGACTTGGGCACCCGATCATTTCGAGAATGCGGAGTGGTTCAACGGAGGAACTTGTAGCCGGGTTTTGCCTTACAAGAAGGGAGAGTACAGCGGAAAAGACATGGATCATATCATGAGACCAATTGAACTTGAGGAGTTCAGGAAGGCCATGGCGGCACTAGGTGGTTCGCGGAATTCTGCCAGTCTGAAGCTCTTGGATACCTACAGCCTTTCATCCATGAGACCTGATGGCCATGTTGGGCCTTATAGGTATCCATTCCTGAAAGGTGACAAAGATGCCGAATCAGTTCAGAATGATTGCTTGCATTGGTGTGTACCAGGCCCTATCGATGCTTGGAATGATCTCGTTATGAAGATGGTACTGGGCTGATGAAACCTTCGAGATGATATTTCGAGCACATCTGGCAATCTCAAAATCAGGGTCAGTTTCCTGTGCCTGGTCGTGTACTGGTTTAACCGAAATTTGTAACAAGTAAAACGCAAATTTTGCTAGTTGCAAATCATATTTCGGTTTCGGGCCGGGAAGTGACTTACTGTGGGCAGATGTAACTTTTTGAAAGTCAATTCTGTTTGTTTGCTCTCATCTTTATGTGAAAATTCAGGGCATGCATCAGGAGAGAGTTTTTTCGATAATAGAATTTAAACCAATTTCTATACCAAATATGTATCTGGTAAAAGGTTATTACAGCATTGCAACATAGAGTTGCTAAGTTGAAATAATTAAGTTCAGATGTCTTGAATATATGTATGCAAACCATAACAGAATTGCCCAGCTCTGTAGTAACATCTCCCTTAGCAATGTCAGATTCTCAAACACTACATAGAATAGAGTAGAGTAGGACCTAAAGTTTAATGCTTGGCAAATAACATGTTCATTAACACAGCAAGCGAAAGGACATATAGTCTAACGTTACACTATTCAAGTAGCATCTTTAGGTCCTACATCGACTCTCTACAGGAATTAATTTCAGGTAGTTAAAAAAGATCACTCGTTGGTCTTTCATAAAAACACATGTTAATAATCGATCTATAGAGAATGGGCTCTTGTGTAGGATGAAAGGGCCTCAAAGCACATGTTAAAAATTGATAGGGGTGAGTTCGCATGTGGGGTCAAGGTTCGTGGCCTTTCTCGACCGGTTTTGTTAAGTCATCTTTTTAATGAAAAGTAGTGTGACAGTCTTTCTCCTATTGGTCGAGTTTTAAGAACAAAAGCCATGGGGGCAGTTTTTCTCCACCGGTCGAGTCTTTTTTTTTAATACACATAGCAGATCATCAAAGTAGACAGTAACCAATTTAAGCCATAACAGCACATTCTCAGTGGAAATTCATAGCTTAACTAGTGAACTCCAAAATTCAAAGTGTAACGAAAAAAATAGACATGCCAATAATAAAATCTACAAAAGGATAAAAAGTCAATCCAAGTTAATCTTGGATGCACTCCTCACACAAGTTGATTGTTTTGATGCACTCCTCATTTTTGACAAGTTTTATACTCTCTTCGTTCCAAAATATTATAACTTAGGATTGAATATAACTTAACCTGATACTATAAATATGAATAGGGTCTGTCATTCTAAATTATTATATTATGAGACGAAGGGAGTACATCGATTTGGATTTGGGAGCACATCACGCAGCGAGAAAATTCGATCAAAATAATCCATAAAACTTGTTGTAAACACAAGAAAAGAAAAAGATTAATACGTTAATCAACTCAGATTAGCCACCTGTATTAGTCAGATTAGTAGCTTAATCCCATGCGCTAATTAGTCCCAGCGAAACTTGCTGGTCATGTTGTTGACGGCCTGAATCTGCAGCTCGAGGTCGCGGATTTGCTTGCGTTTCGCCACCGCCTCCGCCGCCGCAAGCACGAGCTCCTGGACGTGCGCGTCCTTCTCCTCCGCCGCGGCGAGCAGCTGCGCCTCGGCGTCGTCCGCGCGGGCCTCGGCGTCCCGCCTCCGCGCCTCGACCGCCGCCCGCTCCGCCACGGCCACGGCCAACGCGCGCTCCAGGGCGCCCACCTCCTCCTCCAGGTTCGCCGCCGCCTCCCTATCCGACGCCGCGGCCGCCTCCCCCACCAGCAGCCTCCGCCGCAGCAGCGCCGCCGTCCCCTCCTCGCCGGCGTCGTCCTCCGCCGCTGCGCCGCCCCTGAGCGAGGCCAGCACTGACGAGAAGCATGACAACGGCATTATCTCTCTCTCTCTCAAGTTGAAGGCTGGTTGAATCATATCGCAGGTGCACTTTACGCGCGCGCGCGAGCGGTATATAGAAGGAGCATAAGAGTTTGAAACCGAGTACAGCTCGGAAGACCAATCCGACAACTATTGGAGAAACTATTTTGATACTCTAGGAAATGTTTCCTCGTATAATTAAAAACCATCCAAACGGTTATAAAATTTTTTAAAAAATTAACAACACTCATACAATATATCTATACAACTTCACAAAACCTTAGATATAAACTTAAATCACACATCAACAAATAAAAAAAAGACAAATTCAGCATATGAATAGTAGAGTAGTGTTTTTTCTTTCAGTGTATAGGTTGAATTTGACTTGATTTTTAGTGGACAGATAGAATTAATATACTCTATATTGTCAACTTTTTTAAAGAATTTTTCACAACTATTTATATCGGATTTGAAAAAAAGGATAGACGATGAAATATCCATTTGAGAGACTAGAATCTAGGTAATGCATCTAGTGTCCGACACGCAAGAGAAAATATCGGGCGCTGCCTTCTCTTTTTCTCTCCTTCTCTTTCTCTCTCCTTTGCAAATTATTTGCTTGCCTCTCTAGGCTTGCACACGCGCATGTGTAGTATCTCACTCACCCACACGGTACGTAGATATATCAAACCAAATATAATCTTTAAATAATTTTTTCTTCTGAAATAAATTTCCAGATGTACGATCCGAGTACACCATTTTATTCCTTGCAATTAAATATTTATAACAAGATCTCACATGATTATATTTTAATAAAAAATTAAAGGTTGTTTCACCCCTTATAGAAAAATATTCCAATTAACTCTATAAAATATTTCAGAAAGATGCAACATTCAAATATTCAAGATATACTGACTGACTGCACTGTCAATCACTGCACGAAACCTCAACTCCTAACAAGTGAAACAAAATAAATTGTAACTAGTTCATCTCAAATGTCATTTGCAATGTTGCACGTTATATTCTTTTTTAAATGTTACATAGTGTTATTTGAATATTTTTTCAACAAGTAACTACTTTATTTCAAATGTTGCACATTATATTCTTTAGATGTTTCAGTAGTTACATGTTTCATATATAATATAAAAATATTCAATTAATAATTAATATGAGATCTTATTTTAAAATTTTAATCATGACGAATACGATGGTGTAATCGGATCGAAGATTAGATAAATAATTTAGTAGAAAAAATAGTTTGAATCTTATCAAAAAATTGTTTATGCATATGCATGCAAAAGACTGTGCAGAGTTTGTACAGTGTAGTACTAGTACAACTGAGAGAAACGGAAACTCAGCATGCATGCTCGTGTGAGCGCGTGAGAGGATTGCATGCGTGTGTCGTGTCGGCGCCTGATTTGTAGTGACTTTGCTAGAATCCACTCCCCAGTTATCGCTCGAATCCATCTCTGTCCGATATGTGTCTATGCAAGTCCAATTCCCGTCGTCTGCTAATCGCGGGGAGTGTTCGGGCTCAGGCTCAGGCTCAAGCTCGCCTCTCCTCCCCGGGACCGGGTGGGACACGGCCACCATCGGTGTTGGTCGGGCGTCGCCGCCTTCAATTCCTTGGCTCCTTGCTGCCGCCGGGATGCATGCATCAGCCAGCTCCGGCTTCATGTCGGCGTCCTGCTCAATCCGATCCTCACCGGAGCCAGGGCGCTGTCGTCGCGGGAGTCATCTTGCGTCCGTCAGTCCGATGGACACCCCGCATGTTTGTGTTGTCGAGCCCGAGCCCGGCGGCTGGCTGGCTGTGGTGGCAGTGGCTAGAGCCGCGCAAGAGGGCATTAGCATCGGACATTGGTACATAATCTAATTTTGGCTTGTTTTTTGCATAGCGTTTTAAGGGTAAAGTGTATGGACACGTGTCAGCTCTCTTAACTCTCAAAATATATTTTTTGGTTTCCGAACTTATCCTCGATGTTATATAGATCTAAACGAGTTTTATGTACTAATGTGGCATACATGGTGACGCTTATGTGTAATTGGAATTCACATGTCAATCACATATAGAAAAATTTAAGAGCATACATCTTCTTCTCTCTTATTTATTTATTTTTTTCAAAATTAGAAACATCTTTCTCTCCTTTCCTTTTAAATTTTATTTTTTCTAACTAACATGTGGATTCCGCTTACATTTAGACATCACTGTAGCATTGCCACATCAACTCATAAAGCTGGTTAGAGTCCCCCTATATAACACCAATAACAAAATCGAGAACCCAAATATACATTTTATTAGCATGTTCGGTTAACACTACACTGGATCACCATAATTATACACATGTCATGTTTAATATTATGTTTTTTAGATTAAAATATATGAAATAATGACTAGATTTCTAACAGGTTGGACCATTGGTGCTATCTAGTGTGATGGACTACGAAAATTGCTCACGAAGAGGCTGATCAAGGTCTAAGGAGTCCCTCCATGGGCCATAGCCCATAGATACAATTTTTTCCTCGGGATAACTGACAGCCCTTGCTAAAGTTCGTAGGCCAGAAATTTTCACCGATTGCTGCCCCAATATGATAAGTTACCTCCCGCGATTGGTATTATTGTACTAAAATTTAAAAGTTAAAAAGAGTAAAATGCATGGACGATCTTTTGTGCAGGAGTATCATCTAGGTCCATAACCTTTTAAAATACATTTTTGGTACCGAATTTGTTATGGGTGTCATATAGGTTCAAAAGGGCTCCAACCCGCTTCGTGAGCTGACGTGACATGTCACGGTAATACTTACGTGTTGGTGGGATCCACATATTAATCATATAGAAAAAATAACAATTTAAAAAAAGAAGAGAGATAAGAGAAAAATATTTTTTTTAATTTTGAAAAAAAATAAAAAGAGGAGAAAAAAATATGTTCTTATTTTTTTCTATATATATGACTGACATGTGAGTTTCACTGACACGTAGATGTCATCATGGCATGCCATGTCAACACACGCGGTTGGAGTCCGTTTGAACATTGATGGCATCCAGGCCAAAAATGTATTTTGAGAGTGGGATTTAGATGACACACCCGCACAAGTTTAAAGACCGCCCGTATACTTTACTCAAATAAAAAACCCGAGACTTCTATAGGTGATTTAATTTGTTTGCATTCACCTGATGCTATGTACAGTATTTTCGTTAGTAAAAAGAATAGAAAATATAGTTCGATTTACACCTCAAACTCTAATAGTATCATATAAAGCGCGCGAGAAAAAAATTCTATGGGGGCAGGACAGTCGCAAATAACCCCTCTCGACGCCCTGTGCCAATTCACGCCACATTACATGAACAAATCCCGTTTGGGCCGGTATCGGGTGAAATGTTTGGTGTATAGCAGCTGCCAAGGTGTCGAAACTTGGTTTCGGCAATAAGAATCTGGGGGTAGCAGTCAAGGGCCAAACACGATGGGTTAGTGTGCAAAAGGAATTTAGACAGGTTCAGGCCCTCCCTTCGAGAGGTAATACCCTACTCCTGTTTCGGAGATTCGATCCGCCGAGTGGTTTATTGATCTTGTGATCTCTTTCAATATGTACTCTCGTGTGTTTGGGTGCTTGTGCTCTTGTGAAAATCTCTATGCCTCTGTCCTCTCAAGGAACTCCCTACCCTCCTTATATAGTCTCGGAGGGTAGATTTACAAGTCGGAGACCCTATCACATTCTATGCCGGACTCTTCAATCTTACCAACTATAGACTATGAGTCGTTACCTTATCTCGATGGCAACGTAACACTCAAGTCATAAGCCGGTTTACATAATCATGAGTCATCGACTATCCCTTATGGTAAGTCGGATAAGCTAGCTGTGAGGGTATTCGGTACCCGTAATCTCCACAGTAGCCCCCGATACCTTCACAGTCAACGAGATAACCTTGCCTCGATCCAGAATTACACACAGCCGAGTGACTCTTCCGCCGAGTGCTTCTATCGCCGAGTGCCTCCAGGAGTCTCCCGAGTGCCTTATCGTCTAACAAGGCTGTGAAGGGCTGAAAACATTTCAAAAATTTCTCAAGAATAAATATTTAGGTGCATCGACTGATGCACCTAATTAGGTGTAGCCCCCAACTATGTGTTTAGTTAAACAAACTAAGCATATAGTCAAGGACTAGAATAATCATACTCTCCTGAATTAAATAAATGCTTAGCCTAAATTAAAAGCAATCATAAAAAATCATATAACACATCACCTCATAATCAAGGCATAGTGTATAATGAATTCCTAGTACTCGATAAGCTCATGCTTATCCGAGTCGTTTTGCCCGAGTCATCTTAGAACAAACAACTCAGCCAACCCTCATGGGTAGAAAATCTGAGTTGTCAATTATCCGAAAGATACGACCAAAATATTAAATAGCTCCAGCCATAATATTGGTCTTAATCAAAAAAGCACACCAAGGTGACAGAAAAGCATTGACATAATCATAAAAACAAACGCTTTGTAAAAAACAAACAGCTCCTGCAACCTATAAAAAAGTTACTAGGACAGTTATAAAAAACTTTACTGTTTGTCACCTTCCAAATTGCATCGTACCAACCTTCAACAAGTTAAATAAGTGCCGCATGAAAGGATTTTGAAGGTATTGGGCAATAAGACATGCGCATATTGCCAGAGCAAATTTGCTTAAGTCCTCAAGGACACATGTCAAGCCACACCTGTAATATGGATATGGGCCGCAAGTTTCTCATGGGCTCGGCCCAAACACGAGAAAACCCAGCAAAACCCTAAAAATCTTTCTTAAAGCGCCAGCGTCTTCCCCGCTGCTTCATTTTCCTGAAATTTTTCCCCTTTTCACGCTCCTGTTCATCAACCGCGTAGTCAAATCCGATAACTCACGCACGCTCAAATCCATCCATCCAGGAACTCAAGTTCCACCACAATCCCTCATCCGCATCCAGCCTCTAGCATCTCCTCAAAAAATCCCCATCCCTCGCACCAGATCCACTTCCTCTCAGCTCGCATCCATGGCGGAAGAGAGAGAAATCCCTTTCGACCAATGGGTGACCTCAGATGTAAAGGAGTCAACCTTGCGGGAAATGGTGAAGAACGGAGTCCTCCCTCCTAAGGAAATCATCGGCTGGTGCCCAGCGTACGGCGAGGAGTTCCCCACCCCGAACACCGGTGAGATCGTGGTCTTCACTTCTTTCTTTTACTGTGGATTTGGCCTTCCCACTTTCGATTTCTTCCGTGGTATTCTTGAATATTACGATCTCCGAATCTATCACTTAAACCCCAATTCCATCCTTCATATTGCAATTTTCATTCACGTATGCGAAGCTTTCTTAGGCATCCTCCCCCATTTCAATCTATTTCGCCGCATGTTTTATGTCAAGCCGCACCCGACCAAGGATGACCCCTGTGTCGTCGGTGGGGCTGGCTTTTAACTCCGCGGGACTCTCCGCAGAGACTACTTCTCCCTTCCCTTGAAATCCTCCAACAAGGGTTGGCATGCAAATTGGTTCTACATTTCAAACCCTCATCCCAGTTTGCCCGACTTCGTCGGCTTTCCACCGATCCAAAGAGCCAACTGGAGCACAATGCCAGAGAACCAAGATTGGGTAGAAGCGAATAATCTCCTGGCTAACATTCTTGAAATGAAGAAGAAAGGCCTCCAAGGAGAACAAATTACCCGACACTTTATCAAGAACCGACTGGCTCCTATCAAAGAGAGATCCAAGCCAGCGTTCGAATATGACGGCGAAAGCGACCCCAATCGGGAAGACTGCGATGCTCTGAGTTACCAGGCCTTGTGCACTCGTATGTACAAGATTTTCTCCTCCGGAATCACAGTAGATCGCAGCCACAAGATGCCGGTTCCTCCCTTCAACCTGTTTCGACCTGCTCCTCCGGTAAGCAGACTCGGCCTCTTCAATTCCTTTCTATCTCACTTATGTTCTTCTATATATCTCAAAAATTCCGCTTACAGGCTAATGCTCTCATCATATGTCAGCCGTACAAGGTGTATCATGACGATCAGCCGACTCGGCCTGCTACCGAAAAACCAATTGGCGGCCCCAAAATCAAAGTTGAACCTCAAGAAAAGAGGGCTGCGGATGAGGAAGATATCAGCAGGCGGGCAAGTAAAAGAAGACTGGTCGTCGACGACTCGGATGACGAAGAAATCCAACTTCCACGAGTTAACATAACCCCTCCGAAGTCGTCCGCCAAATCTGCCCCTAAGATCAGGACGTCTAACAGGTATCTTGCATAAACAAAGTGTTAACACCAGAATTTGGTAAGCCCCGGAGTCCTCATCGACCCAGGATCCATATCGGCTCAAGGTTGGTATCGGCCTAGAGTCTTATATCGACCGATGAGGGTTATCTTAAACCATCCACCAACAGTAGTCGGATTCTTTTTAAATTTGGGAAGATCTTATCTAGAGAAGACCGAGTCCAAGAAGGATGCGGCTTGTATCTATTAATTAGGATAAGTTTGTTAGTTTCCTTTTTATCTTTAGGAAAGTGTGTTCAGTGTCCAATAAGGACTTTATCTGTTTCCTTTTATCTTTAGGAAAGTTTGAGTTGTATTCTGTTAGGATCTTTGTTAGCCTATGGGTATAAATATGTAAGCCCAAGGTTCATGTAAAATCATCACACGATCAATACAACTTCGGTGCATCGCCACCTTTTTTACTTTCGTCTTCTTCGGCGAGTTCATGCCCTTCCCACGAGGGGTAAGTCTCGTTATGGCTGCCTGCGCTGTCGGGGCTAGGGCTTCGACGTTCTGATCTCGTCAACGTAAGCACCTACTATCATATATCTTAGTCAATCTGGTTCGGCTTCTCGATTTAGTCTTATCGGCCGAGATTTGCTGTAGGGTTGACGCCGGTATCGACTAAATCGCCTCGCTAGATTAGTTTGGCTAAGATATCTACCACCCCGAAAATCAGTCAAGGGCTTGATTGTCTAGATCTTGCATTTCTTTTCATACTTAGTGCCGCTAAGTCATGATTAGAACCATAATCTCTAGCCTGCCTGTCGATTGCCAATAAGGGTTTCACCAGGGTTTCAGCCGGTGAGTTATCTGGACGTTGCGTCGGCCCAAGAGTTTTAGATGCAGATTGGATCTGGCCGATGACAACAGAGTATTTATTGTTTATCTGCTTATTGAGAGTTTATGCCATCGGACCTCTAGCCGATGTGTGCTTTAATCTTCAGATCAATGTTTATTTTATTTTATATTTGGATTATGTTATATCACATTGCTATATCATCATGTTATCGTCAGCCGATCGCCTCTATATAGATGTTTGCTCAGTATACGGCCGATGGTTTGAAACCCTAACTACATCAGCTGGTACCGGCATCGGCTGGATCTGTGTCATCGGCTGATCGGTTGTTTTGGTTATCGGCCTACCGGCCGATACGTTTTTGCCCTATCGGCCTATCGGCCGATAGACCTTCCGTTTTGCTATTTTGCATATCTTGTCAGTGGTAGGATCAAACTGACTGGCACGCCCGCGCTTCATTAATTTTAGGACCTGCACTGGAGCTAAGCAGATCTCCCAAGCCTTCGTGTGTCCGCACGCCGGATCCTCTTCGGCGGTACGGATTTGGCGTCAACACATTTTTGGCACGCCTGGTGGGACAGTCTTTTTGACAACAGATTTTTACACGGCTCGTGTAACCCACAATTGCAACAAGATGTCTGAGAAGGAAGTCAAGGCCAAGGAAGAACAATCTCTCAAGCCGATAGAGGAAGAAGAAGAGCCGATGGACGATGAGACGCTTCAAAAGGCAGTTGATGAAATCGTTCGTCGTGCTGTGTTTGATCGATCTGGAGTTTTGTTGAGTACATTACATGGTTTGATCGAGAAGATAGTTCCCAGAGTAATTGCCTTAAGAAATCAGACTGGGGGGCAAATCGACGAACAATCTCAGCATCATCGGCAACAACGACATTAGCTTGGGGGGCAAATAGATCAGCATCAACCAGGAGAGCCACATCAACAATATCGGCCAGAAGAAACTCAAAGATATCAGTCTAAAGAAGATTGGGCCGATATGATTGCAAAAGTAATAGAGGAACAGTTTGGAATTAGACCTAAGGGATATATTTCTGTGTATCGGCTGCCATATCCTAAGTGGTTTGATAAAGTTCCACTTCCGAGCCGATACAGGGTTCTAGACTTTTTCAAGTTTTCAGGGCAAGATGATATGTCTACGATGGAACATATCAGCCGGTTCTTAGCTCAATGTGGGGAGGCATCGGCTGAAGAAGCTCTGAAGGTTAGATTTTTTCCGTTATCTTTGACTGGATCGGCTTTCACATGGTTTTCGACGTTGCCACCAAACTCAATCAAAGGTTGGGCCGATCTTGAGAAGCAATTTCATCAGCACTTCTTTGCTGGAAACAATGAGTTAAAGTTTTTAGATTTGATATCAGTCAGGCAGCAAGAAGGGGAATCGGCTGTGGAGTATATTCGAAGATTTCGTGATGTCCACAACCGATGTTATAGCTTGAGCCTAAGTGATGAACAACTAGCAGATCTTGCATTCCAAGGGTTGTCAGCTCCTATCAAAGATAGATTCTTTTTCCACGAGTTTGACAGCCTGGCTCATCTAATACAGAAGGTATCGGCTTATGAGAGCCGATGTCAAGAAGAAGAGAAGAATCAGTTTTGGGGCGATCAAGGCAAGGATAATTTTGAAGCATGACTTCTCATACTCCAAAACTGGGGGGCATGTGTTAACACCAGAATTTGGTAAGCCCCGGAGTCCTCATCGACCCAGGATCCATATCGGCTCAAGGTTGGTATCGGCCTAGAGTCTTATATCAACCGATGAGGGTTATCTTAAACCATCCACCAACAGCAGTCGGATTCTTGTTAGATTCGGGAAGATCTTATCTAGAGAAGACCGAGTCCAAGAAGGATGCGGCTTGTATCTATTAATTAGGATAAGTTTGTTAGTTTCCTTTTTATCTTTAGGAAAGTGTGTTCAGTGTCCAATAAGGACTTTATCTGTTTCCTTTTATCTTTAGGAAAGTTTGAGTCGTATTCTGTTAGGATCTTTGTTAGCCTATGGGTATAAATATGTAAGCCCAAGGTTCATGTAAAATCATCACACGATCAATACAACTTTGGCGCATCGCCACCTTTTTTACTTTCGTCTACTTCGGCGAGTTCATGCCCTTCCCACGAGGGGTAAGTCTCGTTATGGCTGCCTGCGCTGTCGGGGCTAGGGCTTCGACATTCTGATCTCGTCAACGTAAGCACCTACTATCATATATCTTAGTCAATCTGGTTCGGCTTCTTGATTTAGTCTTATCGGCCGAGATTCGCTTTAGGGTTGACGCCGGTATCGACTAAATCGCCTCGCTAGATTAGATTGGCTAAGGTATCTACCACCCCGAAAATCAGTCAAGGGCTTGATTGTCTAGATCTTGCGTTTCTTTTCATACTTAGTGCCACTAAGTCGTGATTAGAACCGTAATCTCTAGCCTGCCTGTCGATTGCCAATAAGGGTTTCACCGGGGTTTCAGCCGGTGAGTTATCTGGACGTTGCATCGGCCCAAGGGTTTTACATGCAGATTGGATCTGGCCGATGACAACAGAGTATTTATTGTTTATCTGCTTATTGAGAGTTTATGCCATCGGACCTCTAGCCGATGTGTGCTTTAATCTTCAGATCAATGTTTATTTTATATTTGGATTATGTTATATCACATTGCTATATCATCATGTTATCGTCAGCCGATCGCCTCTATATAGATGTTTGCTCAGTATACGGCTGATGGTTTGAAACCCTAACTACATCGGCTGGTACCAGCGTCGGCTGGATCTGTGTCATCGGCTGATCGGTTGTTTTGGTTATCGGCCTACCGGCCGATACGTTTTTGTCCTATCGGCCGATAGACCTTCCGTTTTGCTATTTTGCATATCTTGTCAGTGGCAGGATCAAACTGACTGGCACGCCCGCGCTTCATCAATTTTAGGACCTGCACTGGAGCTAAGCAGATCTCCCAGGGCTTCGTGTGTCCGCACGCCGGATCCTCATCGGCGGTACGGATTTGGCGTCAACACAAAGCCAACTTCTTGTTGAAAATTCTTTCCCTCCTGTCTCAATCGTCTTCATCTTCTTTCTTGTAGGAAACCCCATGACATAGATCTCACCGGGCAAACTGAAACCGCCAATCCGCCTGCAGCGTCTGAAAAACTAAGATCTGCAGAACAAGGGCCTCAAAACCCTCCCCGAGCGAGGACGCTCCTGAAGTGGAGCCCCCGAATAAAGATACTCCCGACGTTGAGCCCTCGACTGCCAGCCAAGATATTCCGGCTGGAAACCAGTCGGCTGAAGATCTACAGGGCTCGCTCAATCAGGAAGCACCATCCAAGGACTCGGCTCCTAAAACAAGTAGGCTTCAATATAGTCTCCAGACTCTTGTCTTCAATATACTTCTTACTTCTATCTTCATGCATCTTCTTTAGATCAATCAACCGAAGAGGAGGAAGTCGCCCGACTGAAGTCTTCAACTGACTCGGTCCCTCCTATTAAGATCGAGTGGTGTGATGCCGAAGGCGTGAAGCAAGGCATCGTTTTAAATAAGCAAAAGGAGAATGAGGAATGCGACATGCTCGTGGCTAGCCTCAACGAAGCGACCCAACTGATGAACGTAAGCATAACTCCTCCATGTCTTATCTTCACGGTCTGATGTAGTTGACTATCTTCATACCCGCGTGCAGAGAATATATTGTCGCTCAATGGCCAAGTCAGACACACTCGAGAAGCTGGTTCCCCACGTGAACTCTCTGGAAAATGTCCACCAAGACCTCAAGGCCGTCAGAGAAGAAGCTGCAGCTCGAGAGGTCGTCTTGCAAGCAGAGATTGCAAAACTTCGAGATGAGAACTTGGAACTCCGTGGTTCAATCGGAGGTAAGTCAAACCAACTTGTCCTTATTTTGTCTTCATGTATTTGTCTGATCCTGACGTTATGCAAGTCTTGTAGCCAATCTATCTGAAGTCAATTCTCTCAAGGCCCAGCTAGAGAAAGCGGAAACTGATAAAGCCAAGCTGGAGTCTGAGAAGAAAAAAGCCCTGGAAGAGATCGAAGGTAACACGCGAAATTCACGCTTCTCAATTTACTTGATCTTGACTGTCGATGTAACCCACGCTATTTCAATCTTGTAGCTAATAAGGTGAAGTCCCAAGAACAATTCAATGTCTTTGCCGAGAGGGTCCAAAGGGCTGAAAGTGTTCGGGACGACATCGCTAATGCGGCTGCGCCAATCTTGTCAGCAATATTCAGACACGGACTCGGGACAAGCTCATTAGATGCTGTTGAAGTCTTCGACAAGCTCAGGACGGCGCCGACAAAATACATGGAGAATATCACAGACGCAGCCGTCATGAGCGCAAGCTTTGCTCTTGCGCAGACAAAATCACTCTATCCTCAGATAGATGTGGACTCTGTAGGAGATGGCTTCGCAGCAGGCACCACAGATGAGCGAGCCCTGGAACTTATAAGTGAAGCACAAGAGTCGGCGAAAAAAGTAGCTGCAGATGTAGCCGTGAACTTTCAGGAATAGTTGACTTGTTGTAACGTTGACTTGTAGAAATTTGTAAATATTTAGCTTATTTATGTTAATGCCCTGATCCGAGTCTTCATATATAATTTCTTAAAAATTTTCTTCCGACTGTCACCAAGCCTAGGCTTGATTAAGCCATCAAAAAATTTTCAGTCCTTATCTATTGAACTCAAACCAAAACACTAGACAATGATAAACTAAATATGAACAAATGATGAAAAGAAAATCATACTTTATTGATATATAGATGTAGCCCCCGACTGGCAACTCAAGAAGTCATCTTGCTTGAAATTGGCAGTCGAGTAAACTCAAGAAGAACATGAAATCGAAAAAGGCTTAAGCATAATATCGACGAAGGTGTTCAATATTTCAAGAGTTCTCCACCATGGTCCCATCTTCACGCTTCAAGCGATATGCTCCTGGCCGAGTAACCTCAGCGATTATATAGGGTTCTTCCCATAGCGGAGATAACTTGTGACGATCTTTTGTAGTTTGAATCTTGCGTAAAACCATGTCACCAACAATAAAGGCTTGTGACCGAACATTGCGATTATGGTAGCGCCGAAGTCCTTGAAGATACCTTGCCGACTGAACCAATGCGGCCTCACGAGCCTCTTCCAGTCGGGTCAAGTCATCCACTCTATCTTGATCATAGCGTTCGTCGTTGAAGCTGCGAACTCGAAGAGACTCGTACTCCATCTCACTCGACAACATTGATTCTGCTCCATAAACCAAGAAGAAAGGAGATTGGCCGATAGCCCGACTAGGTGTAGTCCGCAATGACCATAACACCGATGGAAACTCTTGAACCCATCTTCCAGCGTACGGTCGTAATCTATCGAACACTCGGGCCTTGATGCCTTGAAGAACCATACCATTGGTACGTTCGACTTGTCCGTTGCTCTTAGGGTGTGCCACCGACGCATAGCAGATCTTGATTCCAAAGTCTTCACAGAACTCCTTGAAAACGCCTCCAGTAAACTGAGTCCCATTATCGGTTATGATTCTGTTCGGGACGCCAAACCGATGCACAATGCTTAAAATAAAGTCGCGCGCCTTATCCGCAGTTATCGTAGCAACCGGCTTAGCCTCAATCCATTTGGAAAACTTGTCAATCGCGACGAACAAATGCGTAAATCCTCCTGGAGCCTTCTTGAAAGGACCAACCATATCCAGGCCCCAAACAGCAAAAGGCCATGATAAAGGAATTGTTTGTTGATCTTGGGCTGGAACATGGCTCTGCTGGGCGAAGAATTGACAACCTTCACACGTGCGGACCACCTTGTCTGCATCTGAAACCGCCATGAGCCAGAAGAATCCTTGTCTGTAAGCTTTGCCCACCAGAGTGCTTGCTGCCGCGTGACTGCCGCATATGCCCGAGTGAATATCATGCAATAATTGTCGTCCCTCCTCAGGTGTAGCGCATCTCATCAGAACTCCAGAAGGGCTTCTCTTGTACAGTTCTAAATCAACCATTACATAGCTTTGACTGCGACGTCGAACTCGTTCCGCATCATCCCGGTCTTCCGGCAGCTCCTGCTGAGTTAAAAACTTGATGATCGGAATCCTCCAATCGGTGTCGAGCACGTCGGGATGATAAACTTCCTTGATGAACCCGGCAGCTAAGAGCTTGGCAAGTTCCTCCTTGATGGCATCTTTTCGATCTTGAGCAAAGCGGCGTAGTCGTTGTTTAATAGGTTTAGCGTCATCTTTGACGTTTAAAGAGTGCTCGATCACCTCCCTAGGAATACCCGGCATGTCAGACGGTTTCCAAGCAAAAATATCTTTATTATTCTGGAGGAAGGTGACGAGCGCGCTTTCCTATTTGGGATCTAGCTCCGCGCCTATTACAGCAGTTTTAGAAGGATCAGAGGGGTCAAGGGGTATTTTCTTCATCTTGGCATCGCCTTCTCCTGACTTGGCTATCTTCTTTGCAGGGATCTCTGCTTCTCCGGATGTTGAAGCAGCTAGTCGGATTTCTTGTTGGCCGCGTAGTTTCTCGCGAGTTTAGGCCATGTCGCAGCTCTCTTTGTCACAGGTGAAGGCTTGTTTGAAGTCGCTGCGCAAAGTGATGACTCCGTGGGGCCCGGGCATCTTCATGATGAGGTAGGTATAGTGTGGTACCGCCATGAACTTGGCGAGCGCAGGTCTTCCGATGATTGCGTGGTAAGCTGCCTCGAAGTCGGCAACTTCAAAGGTAATGTTCTCCATCCGGAAGTTCTCCCGAACTCCGAAGGTGACTGGAAGGGTAATATGCCCAAGTGGCGTAGACGACAGCCCTGGGATGACTCCATGAAAGGTAGCTGAACTCGGCTTCAACTCTGACCTTGGGATCTGCATCTTATCCAGTGTTTTGGCGAATAAGATGTTGAGGGCACCGCCGCCGTCGATGAGGACGCGCTTGAGCTTGATATTGCGAACCACCGGGTCTAGTACCAGGGGATACCGCCCCGGGTGAACCACTCGGTCAGGGTAATCCGAGCGGTTGAACGTGATAGCCACCTCCGACCATCGCAGGTAATGTGGGACTTCGGGTTGTACGGCATTGACCTCTCTGTCGGTCAGCTTTTGCTTCCTCTTGCATTCATATGCCTGCGGTCCCCCGAAGATATGGTTTAGCTTGCCGACCGGATCATGGAAGGGTTCTGAGCTGCTTGCTGGGTCATTTTTCTTGGTTCTCGATGGGCCGGTTTCATCAGCCGATTTCTGGCGTAGTTGTGCTGTGTACTGCTCAGCGAACTGCTTGTAAATGAAACAATCCTTGGCCGTGTGTTTGTGATTCGGGTGGTGCGTGCACTGAGCGTTCATGATCTTGTCGTATGCGGCGACTCGGGGACGCTGTTGTTGGTAGTTGGATGTAGCGGCGACCAGATCCTCGGGCTTGCGCTTGTGATCTTTTTGGCCGTTGTTGTTGTTGTTGCCGTTGTCCTTCTTATGACGCCAGCTAGCTCTAGATGGTTTGCTGTCCCTTTTGTCGTGCCGGTCTTGTCGCGAGGCCTTGATTGCGTCATCAGATTTGGCGTAGGAGTTTGCCGTCTCGAACATTTGTTTGACCGTCTTCGGTGGCTTGCGCCCAAATTTGCCGATCAGCAACTCGTCGTGGACGCCTTTCTGGAACGCGGCTATGATGACGTCGTCGGTGATGTTGGGAATCTTGTTCTGCTTTTTCGAAAAACGCCGAATGTAGTCTTTTAGCGATTCGTCTGGCTTCTGGATAACATTGTAAAGATCAAAGTGGGTCCCGGGCCTTTCGAAAGTACCCTGGAAGTTGGCGATGAAGTGGTCCCGAAGTTCACTCCACGAGTCGATCGAGCCTCTTGGCAAACTCGTGAGCCAGTTTCTGGCCGAGTCGGCGAGAGCAACGGGTAAGTAATTAGCCATTGCCTTGCTATCTCCTCCTGCTGCGCGGATGGCGAGGGTGTATACGGTCAGCCATGACTCGGGGTCGGTCTTTCCGTCGTACTTGTCGATTCCTGTAGGCTTGAAGCCACTCGGCCAATCCACTCGACGCAGGTCCCGAGTGAACGCAGGTACTCCATCGTCGTCGTAGTCGGGTGATCCCCTTCGGTCTTCATAAGAGTGTCGTTCACGCTCCCGATGGTGCCGGTCAAGAACTTACCTCAAGTCACTCGACGGGGGCCTTCGAGAGCCGCTTTAATGGTTGGAGTTGTAGCTGTGACGAATTCGATCATGAACGGGTGGTCGACCATAACCTCTCTCATGAGAATCGGCCGATTGTTCTGGATGCTTCCATGCTGCTGCTTGGCGAGGGTCTTTTGACTTGACAGGTGTCTTGCTTTGTTCGGGCCTCTTGTAGTCCTTGGACCGTAGTGGTGGTAGGCGGCTTCCACCAGGTGTCTCGACAACGAACTCCGTGG
Source organism: Oryza officinalis (assembly GCA_008326285.1). Taxonomy (NCBI): domain Eukaryota; kingdom Viridiplantae; phylum Streptophyta; class Magnoliopsida; order Poales; family Poaceae; genus Oryza; species Oryza officinalis. The sequence goes on from BDMV01000005.1 coordinate 9,843,445, forward strand.
GTCTTCGTGCGGAGCTGGATGAAGAATTGTTGGCCGTTGCCGCAACAACGGTCTTGATATTGTCCAAGAGTGGTGTTACCTGTGAGCCCCCAGTTTTATATACCGGAAACCCCATGTGTATTACAATACCATTCCCTGGATCAGTAGATGGTACACACATGGCACAGTTGTATATCACAAGCTGACATCGTCATACAGGTCTTACAATCTATTAATAATACAAGGATAGCCCAAATGGAATCCGAATAGACCAAGCATGGTCGACAACAACACAAAATACCAACACAAATAAATGAGGTAGCGGAAGCGAAGCAGCGGTGGTCCATTTTATCCCACACGCATCGACTGGTGAACCTAGGTCCCTATTCCGCCGTCCTTGGTAACTCCTTGCCAGCATAGCACATGCACAGATCGACACCAACACCTTTTTCTAAAAAAATTTAAATAAGCAAGAGTGAGTACCAACCGTACTCAGCAAGCCACCACTACAGAATGCATATAATGTTTATAGGGGTTCAAGGATGGCTTGGTTTATTTGCATAAAGCTAATTTTCACAAATTATTTCACAAACCTACGCCATAACAGTTTTAACTAAAAACCACGTTAAGTTGAAGTTGTCATTAACCTGCGAGGGTTCGTCCACCTTCCCCAATCCTCGCTTGGTCTGGTTTACCTTCGCATCCAATTTCTACAGTTTTAACCACTACGACCTTTTTGCACATCAGGCAAGGTCACACCTTCCATACCCATCATATTTTAAGCAATATTACAAATTGACGAGGCTAGTCAAGAGTAATACAAGTCCCGGCGCTCATTAACCGCGAGCACGGCTATTCGAATAGTTTAATTTACTCACACTGCAGCGGATGTACGCTTTTAATCCCACACTCCGTGACGCACCCAACACATGAGACTTGTCACGGCCCGGTTCAGTTACCCTCGCATGGCAGCACTCGCTTGTTAACACCAGAATTTGGTAAGCCCCGAAGTCCTAATCAGCCCAGGATCCATATCGGCTCAAGGTTGGTATCGGCCTAGAGTCTTATATCGGCCGACGGGGGTTTTCTTAAAATCAGCCACCAACAGCAGTCGGATTCTTGTTAGATTCGGGAAGATCTTATCTAGAGAAGACCGAGTCCAAGAAGGATGCGGCTTGTATCTATTAATTAGGATAAGTTTGTTAGTTTCCTTTTTATCTTTAGGAAAGGATGTTAGTGTCCGATACGGACTTTATCTGTTTCATTTTATCTTTAGGAAAGTTTGAGTCGTATTCTGTTAGGATCTTTGTTAGTCTATGGGTATAAATATGTGAGCCCAAGGTTCATGTAAAATCATCTCACGATCAATACAACTTCGGCGCATCGCCAACCTTTACTTTTCGTCTTCTTCGGCGAGTTCATGCCCTTCCCGCGAGGGGTAAGTCTCGTTATGGCTGCCTGCGCTGTCGGGGCTAGGGCTTCGATATTCTGATCTCGTCAACGTAAGCACCTATTATCATATATCTTAGTCAATCTGGTTTGGCGTCTCAATTTAGTCGTATCGGCCGAGATTCGTTTTAGGGTTTACGCCGGTATCGACTAAATCGCCTCGCTAGATTAGATTGGTTAAGGTATCCACCACCCCGAAAATCAGTCGAGGGCTTGATTGTCTAGATCTTGCGTTTCTTTTCATACTTAGTGCCGCTAAGTCATGATTAGAACCGTAATCTCTAGCCTGCCTGTCGATTGCCAATAAGGGTTTCACCGGGGTTTCAGCCGATGAGTTATCTGGACATTGCATCGGCCCAAGAGTTTTACATATAGATTGGATCTGGCCGATGACAACAGAGTATTTATTGTTTATCTGCTTATTAAGAGTTTATGCCATCGGACCTCTGGCCGATGTATGCTTTAATCCTCAGATCAATGTTTATTTTATATTTGGATTATGCTATATCATCATGTTATCATCGGCCGACCGGTTGTTTTGGCTATCGGCCTACCGGCCGATACGTTTTTGCCCTATCGGCCTATCGGCCGATAGACCTTCCGTTCTACTATTTTGCATATCTTGTCAGTGGCAAGATCAAACTGACTGGTATGCCCACGTTTCATCTATTTTAGGACCTGCATTGGAGCTAAGCAGATCTCCCAAGCCTTCGTGTGTCCGCACGCTGGATCCTCATCGGCGGTACGGATTCGGCGTCAACACTGCTCCAAGGACTATGAATCCCTATTGCACCCCCGGCGCCACATTCCTACCTCGAGCCGGTTGTGTGGGGAGTCCTGGCGCTCCCGAGATTGAAGGTTACATTATACATATATAAAGCTTGACGTCATTAAACCACACACTCCCACATTTCCATACCGATATACAGAACCTACCATGTCTGGGGTGCCACCCTACGAGAATAACCTAGTCCACCGGGTCTAACCCTACTCAAGAAGTGTGGTCGTACTTGGCTTGTTTCCTGCTTAGCTTCTTGACTCGGTCCTTAACTGACCAGGGTCGGCGGCTTACCGTTCCCAGAACCACCCATATTCTATCCGTGCCGCCCTAGTCAAAATCACTTTTGTTTAATTAAGTTTTTGGGTTTTCACAAAGGTTTTCATGCTGTGGGTGGCGCTTATGTCTCCACCCGATCTCTATCAATCACTCCCATCGAGTGATCAGTATAACCACATCTACATATCACACATATGGAGTGTATAACGTCTACGTAAGCAGGGCTAAGCAGTGAAAGAATAATCACGCGTAAAGTAATATACTCAGGTAACAAAGGTGTGTAAATACATAATTATAAACAATATCAAAGGTAAGGCTAAAGCAAATGTAGGAACACATTTTATAATTACTATGCAATTTTATTTGTAATCAACACATTTATAAAATAGGATCAACATGTTCGAGGAAGGGGGCGTAGTGACTTGCCTTGCTCAATTGGGGGTTCGTTCTCAATTAGCTCAGTTTTCTCCTCGCAGATGTACCCTGTCCGGTTGAATACTAATGTCACAAACTACTCGCTAACACAAAAAGAACCAAAAATTCCAGAAAAATCAAAAAATAACCAAACCAGTGCCATTGCGTAGATTTTGACAAAATTTTCGTTCAAATCCGACTTAAAACGAGGGAGATACGGAATTCGAAAGATTGGAAAAGTTTTAAAACAAAGAAAAGGAAAAAGGTCTGACGGGTGGGACCGCCCTTAGCTCCTCACGTACAGGTTTTGTTTTTAAATGGGTGTGCGCATGGTGAGGTGAAGGGCTTGGGCGAGCTACAAGCATGCCTGCATATGCATACACACGGCTAGCTAGCTGCATGCATGTGAGTTGCTTGCATGAATGCACACATACAGCCAGCTAGCTGTATGGCACATGCATGGCCGATGGCACAGCGGCGATCGCTGCGGAGGGCAACCACGCAGGGAACGGGTACGGTGTTGCGCCTCAAGACGTCACCGTGCCACGGCAACAACGGCGGTAAGGAAACAAAAGCAAGAGGAAGAGAAGGAGAGGAGCTCACCTTGCGGTAGCCGGGTAGCGGCACACCGAGCGGTGGTCCTCACATGAAACTACGGTCGTCGATGTATAGCCTGGGGACGGTCGGCCCGCGGATCATCCTCGCACACCATGTGTTCGATCAGTGGTAACAAACGAACACACAGCGTTAAGGAATAAATGTTAGCGGGTTAGTGCAAGTTAGGGGTTAGGGGTTAGCGAGTTAGAGGTCAGTGAGTCAGTAAGTTAGAGTGTCAGCGGGTTAGTGAGTCAATGGGTCGAATGTTAGATGTTAGAAGTTAGCCGTTCAATAAGTTAGTCGTTCTCGGGTTTCAGATGACGGCGTGACGCGCGGCGACGTCGTCGCCAAAAGCAGTACCGGGGAGGAGCATTAGATTTTATCTTTTTATTACCAACCCAACAGGAATGAATGGCTTGGGGAGGCAAGATGGACTTCAATAGAGGGGGTTGGGTGAGTAGAGGCATATATGTTAGACTTTGGTAAGGAGGGAGGCTGTTGGTGGGCTTCGGCCCGGAGGGTGTAATATAAACTTTTACAGGAAATGGATTTCTTGGGATGGGCCCGAGGAAATGTGGGGAGGTTTTATGGATTTGTGGATAGATTATCAGGCCGGTTGGCCCAATGGAAGCGGGGATGCTTTGTAGACTTTTTGTGGAGGACTTGAGGGAGGTGATATAGACTTTTTGAAAGTCTGCAGTCAAAGGCCCGCCGAGAGATAGTCAAGACAGTGGGGCCCACCGGCGGGTCCCACCTACCTTCTTTTTTTTCTTTTTCCTTTCTCTTTTTCTTCTCTCCTTCTTATCCTCTTCTTCCTTTCTCTTTCTCATTCTCTCTCTTTCTCTGCTTGCTCTGCCGGGAGAGAGCCCGAGCGGGCGGCTGGGCGTGGCGCGGCGAGCGGCGGCGCGTGCGCCAGCCACGGCGCTCGGCCGGGAGGCGGCCGAGGAAGGCAGGAGGCGGCTCGGCCAGGACGCGCCCTGGACGGCAAAGCCGAGGGGCGGCGGCGGCTCAGCGAGCTCGGCGAGCTCGGCCGGGACAGCGCGGGCGGTGGCGCGCGGCCGGGCTGGAGGAGACCAGGGGCGTCGGCAAGAAGGGGGTCGGGGTGGCCGCCGGCGGTGGGGAGGGCGCTGGCCGAGCACGGCAAGGATGGCCGGAGCGCCGCCGGCGGTGGCGTGGCACGGCCACGACGGCGCGGCTCGTGTGGCCTAGCGGCAGGACCGGGGCGGCTGCGCGGCAGAGCGCGCGTGATGGCCGGGCTTAGCCAAGGTGGACGACTCGGGCGGCTCGGCCGAACGACGGCGACGTTCGGCCCGTCGTGGTGATGGCAGCAGCCATGGCGGTTTGGGATGGAGAAGAGGCAGCGACAGTGGGAATGGGAAAGTTTGGAGGCTGAGGAGGACGACGACAGGGCAGTGGCTTTTATAGCCGTCGTGGCCAGCGGACAGCGACAAGGCGGCTCGGCCGAGTGGGGCCGACGATCCTGTTCGGCAGTCGTCGTCGGCAGGGAGGCACAGTAGAGCGCGGACAGTGGCCGGTGCAGCATGGGTGAGCTCGGTTCACACCTTTCGGCGTGGACGAGTGACACCGGCGAGCTCGTTGCGGTGCCATGGCGCACTGGACCGTGTGCAGAAATGGTCGTATGCTCGGTGGAGAAGGCGGCGACAGTGCCTAACCATGCTCAGTGCACAGTGCAGGACGGTGCCTAATCTCCGATTTGCAGGGATGGTGCCTAACCATTGTTTTGGCATGAGGCTGAGGAGGTAGAGAAATGAAGGACGTGTGCATGCATGCATGCTGGGAGAGGATGGATATTGCTTGTTGCTGCCTCGTGTGTTCAGGAAAGTAGATGAGTATTTTGGCTTGCAATGAATGGAGTGAGTAGAAAGCAAAATAATTTAGAATGGGTAAAAATTTGGACGAGCGATTTAGGATGTGTCTCGAATACAAAAATCCGAACACGAGGATTTTATTTGGAGAAAAGAGGAATAGAAGGAAAAACTCGACTTTTGTCGGTTCCGTCGGTGCACGATTAAATTTGATGAGAGAAATGGCCATCGAATTTTGATATGTAACTGTACAAAAATATTTGTTGGCGGTAGGATTCCAGAAACAAATATTGAAAGGATCTCTGGATGGAAGGAAAATTATTTGGAAAGATATTTTGGAGGGAACGGATTTGGCGGAGAAAGTGAGTTCACAAGAAAAGAATTAATTGAGATCTTTGGCACATAATCCTAAGTACACTCAAAGAACCAAATTTTTGAAAATAGGTTTTTAATAAAATAAATTTTTCGACGGGCGAAAATCAGGGTGTTACATTACCACGGCGGGTGCCGCCTCAATGACGGTGTCGATGAGGGTGAGGGCGGCGACGGCGTTTTGTTGAGGCGTCTGGAAGATGTTGGCGTTGTCGACTCATGTCTGCAATATAGCCTCGCGGGCGGAGCGCCCCGTTGCTCTCAAGTCTCGTTTCCTTTTGTCAGCTTCTTCTTTCTTCTTGAGCTCTTCCTCTTTGCGTTTGTTCTCCTCCTCCACCCGTTTGCGCTCCTGCTCCAGCCTGGCTCGTTCTTCTTCTATGCGCTTGCGCTCCTGCTCAAGTTTGGCTCGTTCTTCCTCCGCGATCCTCCGGGCCATAGCCGAGTCGGTCTCCGCTACTTCAGCCATGAGGACGTTGAGGAGCACCGGATCGTAGTAATCTTTATCCGAGTAGAGGCTATTGATTTCGTCGGTGGAGATGTCGTAGAGGTCGTCGAAGTCAGCGGAGCTAAGGTTTTCGTCGAGGTCCGTAGATGAGTATGACCCAAGCCGTTCGAGGATGACGGCCACCTCCTTTGCACCCGGATCGCAGCATGTAGACGATGAAGAGGATTCTCCCGAGTGGATCGGATCCAACTCGGAGGACAGAAGATTGCGGTAGATCTTAGCGTCGTCTGGTAACACGAACGCCGTCGAGTGATTTCCCTCTCCCGACTGGTTCGAATCCGAGTCGAGGAGAGAGAGCTTACCGAATTTGTCGGCGGTGAAGTCGAGGCCTCCGAAGCGAAACGCTTGCCCAGGGGCGAAGACGAAGTCATCGAAGCCTGATGTAGATCCCATCGCGCTTGTCGGCGAGACGAAGAAGAAAACTTGACGCAGAGCCCCTACCTGGCGCGCCAACTGTCGAAACTTGGTTTCGGCAATAAGAATCTGGGGGTAGCAGTCAAGGGCCAAACACGATGAGTTAGTGTGCAAAAGGAATTTAGACAGGTTCAGGCCCTCCCTTCGAGAGGTAATACCCTACTCCTGTTTCGGGGATTCGATCCGCCAAGTGGTTTATTGATCTTGTGATCTCTTTCAATATGTACTCTCGTGAGTTTGGGTGCTTGTGCTCTTGTGAAAATCTCTATGCCTCTGTCCTCTCAAGGAACTCCCTGCCCTCCTTATATAGTCTCGGAGGGTAGGTTTATAAGTCGGAGACCATATCATATTCTATGCCGGACTCTTCAATCTTACCAACTATAGACTATGAGCCGTTACCTTATCTTGATGGCAACGTAACACTCAAGTCATAAGCCGGTTTACATAATCATGAGTCATCGACTATCCCTTATGGTAAGTCGGATAAGCTAGCTGTGAGGGTATCCGGTACCCGTAATCTCCACACAAGGGCCTCCTCGCGTGGATTGATACTGACACGTACGTGGACAAGCTACAGACTGAACGACGAGCCTCATAATCAAGCCGAGCTAAGCCGCTACCGGCGGCTCAACGACGTTGTCTCCCATCTTCCTCGTGGAGCTGAGTGTATAGACGGGTCTCGGCTCTAGATGGGTGCGACTAGGACGCAAGGTTTGCAAAACCGTCGGGGCCAGGGTTACCGCGCCCCGGTGATAAGCACGGTTACCGCGCGGTAACCGTGGCAAACCGTACGAAACCGTATAAAATTTATCAAAATTTTAAATTATTTTTTAAATTTATTTGAATTTAAGGCGGTTACCGTGGTTTTTCTTTTACCGTACCTCCGCGGTAACCACGGTAACCGCGTGGTTACCGGCGGTTTTGCAAACCCTGCTAAGACGCACACGCTTGCTCGGCTCAGTTCCAAGGGCCGTCCGATTGGTCCACGTGTCAGCAATTCGTGTATGGACTCAGCTGTTATACACCAAAATTATTTTTCCCATCATAAAGTTGTACTGTTGCTTCCAGCCGTATATTATATTGGTCGGATACATACGCGTATTATAACAGCCGACCAGGCCAGGCTTCTATCGATCGGCTAACAAATAGAGCCTCTATAGCCACAGGAGAGGACAATGGAGAGGCACGTCGACAGGGACTAGTCTTGGAAAGGGAAACTGGGAGAGGGAAGGAGAGAAGATTCGTAATTAACATGCAGTGTCAGAGTCAAAAAATAATCACGCCTAGGGCTGAGGAAGGCTGAGTTGATGTGCTCTTAACAACAAGTCTCTTTATATTTTTAGTTTTGCATAGAATTTTGAATAAGGTTTTAATGGGAATTTGATCCTAAGTCTAGGCTCAAGCCTTAATTGCCCCACTCTTGTCTTCGCCCCTATTAGTTAGTATCGTTGTTACACGAATCTTGGCACGATATGTACCATTCTGAAGTGATAAAATATCAAGGTATTTTCAACAAACAACCCTTAACAGAGTATTTCAAATCAATAGTTGGTCCGATACCACCAAATGAACCAATTTAAGGCACCGTTTCGAATGGGCAGAACGGCCGGGCACTTTTAGTGCACACAAAACAAGATGAGCAATTGAGTATTAAGTTATCATAAATTTAAAAAATGAATTTATTTAATTTTTTAGAAAAACTATATATATTAATAAAACAATATTTATCACTTCGAGAACATAGGGAACGGAGAAGTTGTTGTAAAATGCTCTCTAGAACTCAGCCTAAATACATTTAACATCACTACTGGAGAACTGATCTTTGCTCGGATTAAAAAAACCAGAATAGTCCCGGTTCGAATAGAAACTGGGACTAAAGATAATCTTTAGTTCCGGTTAAAAAGTGTAATGGGTCGCGATGATCTTTATTCCCAGTTGGTATTACCAACCGGGACTAAAGATAGTCTTTAGTCCCGGTTCACATCTTCACCGACCGTATCAGACGCATGTTAGGAGGCCGGTGATCTTTAGTCCCGGTTGGTGTCATCAACCGGGACTATAGATCCTCACTTTAGTCCCGATTGGTATTATTAACCGAGACTCAAGTGATCTACCTTTTTATATAACTTCCTCATCCTTCAGCCCGAGCCATTGCTGCCAAGAGGAAAAGAAAGGGAGGTGCTGCCAAAATTTTTCACGAATAATTGATCCCGCGGGAGAATTCCACTATGATGGAAGACTTATCGATCATTATCCTCATATATAACATGTCTTAGGTTTCTTCATAATATACAATAGAACATTAGAATTAACGATGATTGTAGTATATGTATGTATTTAGATGTGCATATATGTACTTATGTGTGTGAGTATATTTTGGTAATATAAGTATATATTACTTGAGTGCATATATTTAGGGAATATATATATATATGTGTAAAACATGTATTTATACATATATATATATATATATATAAATACATATATTACATATATACACATATTGTATATACATATATTATGCATATATATGTATTTACAAATACATGCATAATATATAAACAAGCAACTGGTAGAACTAGCATTTTTTTTTTAAAAAAAATATCTTTAGTCCCGGTTATTTCACCCGGGATTAAAGATGGACATTTTAGTCCCAAATTTGTAGTCCCGGGACTAGAGGGTGTTACGAATCAAGGTTAAAAACCTCATCTTCATCAGTGCACTACCCAAGTTCTAAAATATAAATATTTTTTTAGGTTGGAACATGATAAAAATGATTGGAGGAAGACTGTGACTAGATAAGAGAAAGTAGGTGGATAAATTAAATGGAAAATGATTGTGATTAGTTAAGATAAGAAGGTGATGAAGAAATAGTTTCATTAAGATAAGGTCTTGTGCTAGAAATAACTTTGTTTTGAGACTAAGGTAATACCTTTGCCATAAAATGCAGGTATTTTTAAGTTGGGCATTGGTATTCAGGAAGTTGGTGGAAACGATTGGAGAAAAATTGTCATTTGTTGAGAGAAGAGGATAGGTGAAAAAATAATATCATTTTAAAACAAGCTACCATGCTATAAATAACTGCTACCTCCATTCCAAAATTCATTTTTAGCCTCCCCCATTATCACAAAATAAGTTAATTTTTTAACAATCATTGCATCGGAGTTTGTGAAAATAAAAGACAAATGCATCGGAGTTTGTGAAAGTAGAAAATAAATACACAGAGAATAAATAAATCTATAAATAATTACGTGATTTGATAAAATATTAGTATTTTAGTATTTTTATTTTATATTGGTACGTGTGAGATGGACGAAAAATAAATTTATTTTAAAATAAAGGTTATATATTTGAAAAAAGAGAAACTATTTGATTTTCACATGACAAAAGTCCTCGTACCATGGTTTCTGAGAAAGTGGTTATCACATCCAATCAATCCTCCTAGCCTGGACATCTTTTGCTCAACATGTTACTCACCACAAACATATATTTTCTTCATCTCAAAATAAATTAGTATTGATAAAATTAGATTTATTGTATTAGATTATATCATATTTTTATAGATTGATTTATTTTGAAAAGAGTGAGCAAAGTCTGTGACACGTGGTACTAATTCACTGCCTCACCGGTCTTTCCTTCTCCGAGTGACAGCTGACGATAGCAACGACGCAAGGTCGCATGGACATACTAGGCTCGCCACAACTTCAAGTACCCGACGACAGCCACACACTCGAGTACTCCACTCCACATCCAGCCGAGCTAGCTCGCGCAACACAGCTCTCCTCGGCGACACGGCGGCGACGTCGTCGTTCGGTCGTCGGCGGGCATGGGAGGTGACCGCGGTGGAGCTCCGGCGACGGCGAGCGCGCTGGCGCGGCCTCAGCCTCGCGTGCTGCTGCTGTGCAGCCCGTGCTTGGGCCACCTCATCCCGTTCGCCGAGCTCGCACGCCGCCTCGTCGCCGACCACGGCCTCGCCGCCACGCTGTTGTTCGCCTCGGCGAGGTCGCCCCCGTCGGAGCAGTACCTCGCCGTGGCGGCGTCTGTCCTGGCCGAGGGCGTCGACCTCGTCGCGCTGTCAGCCCCGACGCCTGCAGACGCGCTCCCAGGTGACGCATCGGTGCGCGACCGCGCCACGCACGCCGTCGCCTGCAGCGTCCCGCGCGTCCGCGACATCGCCCGGTCGCTCGCCGCGACGGCGCCCCTCGCCGCGCTCGTGGTGGACATGATCGGCGCCCCGGCGCGCGCTGTCGCCGAGGAGCTTGAGCTGCCGTTCTACACGTTCTTCACCTCGCCGTGGATGCTGCTGTCGCTGTTCCTGCACCTCCCGTCGCTCGACGCGACGCGCGCCGGCGGCGAGCACCGCGACGCGACGGAGCCGATCCGCCTTCCCGGCTGCGTGCCGCTCCACGCGCACGATCTGCCCGGCTCGATGCTCGCCGACCGGAGCAGCGAAACGTACGCCGGGTTCTTGGCCATGGCCAAGGACGCCGCGAGAGCCGACGGCGTCCTCGTGAACACGTTCCGTGAGCTAGAGCCGGCCGTCGGCGACGGAGCGGACGGCGTCAAGCTGCCGCCGGTTCACGCGGTCGGGCCGCTGATCTGGACCAGACCGGTCTCCATGGACCGGGACCATTATTGCCTGAGCTGGCTAGACCTGCAGCCACGTGGATCCGTGGTCTACGTGTCGTTTGGGAGCGGTGGCACGCTTACGTGGCAGCAGACAGCTGAGTTGGCACTCGGGTTGGAGCTTAGTCAGCACAGGTTCATTTGGGCTATCAAGAGGCCAGACCAAGATACATCAAGTGGAGCATTCTTTGGAACAACTAATAAAGACGAAGAGGAGGTCCGAATGAATTTTTTGCCCAAGGGATTCATTGAGAGGACTAGAGGGGTGGGGCTTATAATGCCATCGTGGGCCCCCCAGACAATGATACTCAGACATGCGTCTATTGGGTGTTTCTTGACGCACTGTGGATGGAACTCTACGCTAGAGAGTGTTTCTCATGGAGTCCCAATGATCGCATGGCCACTCTATGCGGAACAGAAGATGAATGCCGTAATGATGGAGGTTCAAGCAAAGGTAGCCATCCGAATTAACGTTGAGAATGATAGGTTTATAACCAAGGAAAAGATTGCAAGTGTGATAAAACAAGTGATGAAAAGGGAGGAGGCAGAAAGGTTGAGGAAGAAGATTTGTGAACTCAAAGATAAAGCAGTGAATACATTGAGCAAAGGTGGTTGTTCAACCTCTGCACTTACTCAAGTCACACATGTGTGGAAATCTGCTGCTGCTAAAAAATGAATGGAAATCATTTTGTGCTCCATTTTTATATTGTAATTTTTCTTTGGTTAATCTTGTGAAATTCAAGGCAAACTATTTACACAATATCAAGATCAATCAAATACATATATCAGCCTAGGGGTCATATACTTGGGGTCTCAGAGGCGAAGACAAACCTAGAACAACTAAAGCGTTTAGATTCTCTTACCATTTTAGATAAAATTTATAACCCGTTAGTTTAGCTCTAGCTAAGCCCAAGGTATAAGTAATTTCCAGATCCGCCTTGGTCTTGTTCTAGTTTTTAGGCAAGTAAAGTTTAAAAAAAATTTTAATATATGATACCGTTAACTTTTTAATATATGTTTGACCATTCATTTTATTTAAAAATTTTGTGCAAATATAAAAAATATAATGATTACAAAATATTTTATGATAAATCAAGTTACAACAAAATAAATGATAATTACGTAAATTATTTGAATATAGGCCAGTGGTTAAACATATTTTAAAAATTTAACGGTGTCATATATTTTTAGAAATTAACGTTTCAATAAGTTGTTTTAGAATGGTGCATTTCTCTTTCACAAAACTTGTGGTAAAAAAAACTTCTGAAAAAATATGTAAAAAAACCGTCGTGGATTTATCTTGTTAATAATGTGGTATATATATGTCAGTGTTATAGATAAGTCATACATAATATTTTTGTGTTAGTCTCGGCGAGGCCCATCATATATCAAGTCTTATATGAAATCAAGCTTCATATACAAAAGGTGTTCTAGATAATAAAAAAAGAGAGTTCTACTTGAACATTACAAGGACTATTCGGATCATATCTATACTTGCTTCCCAACTTTACTTGGCACAGAACACCCAAAGGTATAAATACAAGACCCCTAGAAGGACAAGAGACAGACTAACACGCCAACATATGTGAAGACAAGCCAACATAGATCTAGATAAGCTAATACAAGACAACTCCAATCTCACTAAGTTCATATTAGAGGAGCTGACTAAGCTAATGTTAACCACATGTGAGAGCTTCATGCTACTAAGCCGACAGAGACTAGATTAGGTCATCCCAAATATTATATTCGTGTGATATTGATATATAAAGACAATACTGACTTCGGCCAACAGGAGTAGAGCTATTATCTGTTAGTTAAGGGGTCCGAACCTATATAAAAATTTCTGTCTCCCATCTCTTTTACCTCAATTTCGCGTATACCCTAGCATCAATGATGCTCATACTCTACAAATACCATAGACGGGTATAGCTCGTCAACAATATGCCTCTCGTAACCTGCAAAATTTGTTTGTCCTTTGCGAGTAACGGTGATTTTTAGTTTCTAAACTTTACTGGCGAGTAGAGAATGTATGCATGGTGGTGGTATTTCAGATCATCACTAGCTGACACCCCGCTCGTTGCTGCGGGTATACAGGAGTAGTATAGAGATGAAAATTAGGTATGAATAATTGTGTTGAAAGAAAAGTATATATGTTAAGTTGTATTGTCATGCACTGAACACAGTTCTTCCTTCTGCTCAGATTCTACGACTAAACAACAAAATGAAATTAGTAAGAAAAAGAAAAAGAAAGCCCTGCGCAAGCAAGCCAGAAAGAGATGACCAAAGTGGATTTATGCATGTTGAACCGTTGAAGCATTAGCCTGGGCAAAGGAGTGGGCAAAAACATCAACTGGATACATGGCCAGACTACCGAGCGCTGATGTGGTGCAGCAAATGGTACCTTCGGTCTACTAAATGGGCATATCGATGAATCAGGAACGGATTCCCAGTGAATGAAACAGTATATAAAGGCACGAAGGCCGACTGTTCTTCTGATTTTTCGGTTACACACTACTAGAAAAACCTTTATAGGAACTTTTACAGGAACCGGCTTATAGGTGTCGGTTTTAAATAAACCGACACTTATTAACCTTTTCTCATCTCTTGTCGGATAAAAAATAAAGAACTAACACCTTTGAACAACTATATATGCCGGTTTTAAAAAAAACCAACACCAATAATATCAGTAACTGTTTTTTTAAAAAGAACCGACACCTATAATATATTATAGGTGCCGGTTAATTAAAAACCGGCACCTAAGAATCGAGCCGAGCTGGCAAGAGGATGAGCCGAGCTGGCAGGGCCCACCATGAGCAGATAAGGCCACCACCTCCAGATCGATCTCGATCCATCCAGCTCTCTCTCCTCTCTCTCTCAGTCCTTCTCTCTCTTGGCTTTCTCTCTCTCGCTCTCCATCGATCCCTCGACCCGTTGAGAGGGGAGGCGGTGGCGACGCCCTCCCCTCCGCCAGATCCGGCAGGAGGGGAGGCGACGGCGGCCCGGCGGTCTCTCTCTCTCCAGCAGTCCCGCGTCGGCGGCTCGGTGAGAGGAGAGGCGACGGCGTCCCGATGGCACCAGCGACACCCTCCCCTCCGCTAGATCTAGGGGGAGGGGAGGCGGCGACGCCAAGGGGCGAAACCAGCACGACGCAGCCGGCAGGGAGGAAGAGGCTAGGGTTTCGGCGGCCGCGCGGGGCAGCTTCGGCGACATCAAAGGTCAATATATCCCCCCCCCCCCCGTCCTCCCTACTCCTCTCCCTCGCCATCCTCTCTCTCGCCCTCCTCTCTCTCGCTGATCTCGCTGTTGGGATGGCAGCGGCGGCCTCTCCTTCCTGTGGATGTATCTGTGAATGCATCTGTGATTGTTTGATGTGAATATATCTGTGAATGTTTGATGTGGATGTATCTGTAAATGTATTTGTGGATGATTTTGTTGTTGAGTATGTTCATTATGTGATGTCAATTGATCTTGGTGACGATTTAATTTTGATTTGAGAATTTGAGGATTTCAATTTGATTTGGGGATGTGGGTAGCAACTCGATGTGGGTTGCGGTAACGCCCTTGGTGAGTTCGGCTCGATTTGAGCCGGCTCTCTTTTTTTTGGCTCGCGCGAATCTATATGTGCCGGTTCTTTAGGGTTCATAGGTGTCGATATTTTCTATTGGTGCCGATAAATTGGTGCCAGATGAAAATCCGACACCTAAACCCTTATAAACTGACACCTATGTCATATTTTGTAGCAGTGACATGAGATAAAATAGCTTCAGTGGAAGATTAAGAACTTAATTGCTACCATGCATTTCTGTTGGTATTTACCTTTATGTTAATTTCGAAATTCAGAGATGGCCAGGTGTTCGGTGTGCCTCTTTGATTAGTCGTCGTTGCCCTGAGCTGAGATAGTAAAACGTTTACGTTGATTACTACCCTTCTGTTGATTGATTGCTATCCAAACTTTTATGTGCAATCCAATGGCTAGAATGAATCGAGGTGACATGGCTTACTCTCGAAACAGGAAATTAGTTTTAATTGTACTTAGTGGATAGTGGAGATGACTTGTATAGGTATAGACAATGAGCCAGATGTTCTCCAGCCATATATATTCGCGTCCAACCAATTTCAGATGTTATATATTGGTCGGTGCGCCAGATTTTTTTTTTTGCGTACAATGAATTTGAAAGCTCACTAGTCAACTCTGATTACTTTGATGGAATTCATAGATTATGATGTACTAGATCCTAGAGATTCACAACTTTTTTGAATGCATGTGTACCTCTTCCTTGTAGAAGCAATTTTATCATTTTGGTGATACCACTGCATAGTTGACTACAACATTATTTTTGAATTCATAATACTTTACTCCGTTCAAAAATAGTTGTTAGTTTTTACATTGAGATGTCATGGTTTGACTAACAATCACTATAAAAAATGATTTTTATGAACAAGCCGCTCTAAAACTTCCAGACAAGCCGTAACATCGTCCATCAACGATAATGTTGACCTGGGAGAAGGACAAGACACATATGCAAAAATAAAAAATAAGTTTATTTTCATAGACGTACCTGTTAAGAGGCCTAATGTTGACCTGGAAAAAGGACAAGGTCCATATGCAAAAATAAAAAATAGGTTTATTTTCATAGACGTACCTGTTAAGAGCCCTGCCTGTTACCCGGCTAGCTACCCCGTCCCCTCCCCTCCTTTATTCCCTCCCCATCCTAGTCCCTCTTTTATTCTCTTTTATTCCCAACTCCACTCCCTTCTCTCCTCTCCTCACCCTCTCCTCTAGCGCCCGTCCCTTCCTCCCCCTTCCTCCACCGTGTCCACGATGACGGTGACAACGGGAGCGGCCCAGCGACGGGTGGATCTGGTGCCGGTTGACGAGGCGACGAAAATGACGGTGGCAAGCCGCGTGGTGGCGGATACGCCGCCCCTAGCCCTAGGAGGGGTGGATCCTGCGTTGCTGGACTCGGCAGCGGCTAATCTTCCTCCATCGGCCTCGGCGATGACAACGACGATGACGATGACGACAATGATGGCGATGGCTAGGCGACGATGACAGCGGTGGCAAGCTGCGTGAGTGTAGATCCGATGACGCTGGACTCGAGAGCGGCAGATCTACAGCCCCTGGCCCTGGGCGAGGTGGATCTGGCAGCACCAGACTTGGGAGCGGCGGATCCGCCTCCACCGGCCTCGACGACGATGATGACAATGACGACAATGACGACGGCAAGCTACACAAGGGCAGATCCGGCAGCGCCGGACTCGGGAGCGGTTGATCCGCCTCGTGACGGTTAGGGTGACGATGATGACAACGATGGTGACGGTTAGGGTGACGATGATGTCGATGGCGACAAGCCAAGCGAGGGCAGATATGTAGCCTCTCAGCGCACCTCGGGTCCTCCTCCACTACCGGCAACCTAGGGACGCGGGTTAGGGTTTCAGAGATGTCGTGTGACGGTGGCGGGGATGCGGGCTAGGGTTTCGCAGATTTTTAGAATTTTTATTCTTTTTCCAAAATACTAGTGTAGGTGGACGGCTTAATATGCCCGCTTGCGAAAAATAATTTTCACAGACACCTTGCTACAGGCGTATGGAGCACCCGCTTGTGAGAATTAAAAATAGCCACATGCAAAAAGCGTTTATATAGTAGTGAATATGTTTAAACAATCAAATTATTTAGCACCAATTTTTTTAGATTTTTAATCAAAAGTATTACTAATATATTACCTGTAAACCTGCTCACTATTTGTTGTTGCTTTCAAAAATAGAGTAAATTTTACCATACCATAAGTATTAGACCAAGTTACACAAAACCATATGAGTTTAACATATTGCATATAGTACCAGATATTACGGTTTAAAAGTTTTACGACACCATACCGTTATCCAATTTAACTTGTTATTATAGTAAAATAAAAATACTAGTATACTATGAGTCAAAGAAGTTGTAAATTTGATATATAATTTTAGAACTCCTAATAATGGTGGATAAAAGAATAATTGGTCAAATTAATGTGTGATTTTATAAAACTATATTACGGGTTATGTAGCATGTGCCAAGAACCCTGTGGTTTGGTTTTATAAATTTTACTTAAAAAATAACTATCAAAATTCACCAGCTCTCAGTCAAAACTGACAGCTATTTAAGATTAAACTTGAGCCCTATTGTTTCCCTACGCTTACACTTATAAGCCAAATTTTAAATTTTAACTTACTGTGGTTTTTTACCATAATTTATTTTATAGTATTTGTTTTTAATCGCTAAAGATGTGTATATAAAAATTTTATCTATGAATCAAACGGTTCAATTAAGTATAAGCATGAACATAAGCTAACCGATCGTGCTGCAAAATTAAACTGGTCCTATTATAGCCACCGGATAGCACATGCATGCACAGCTGCCACCGACCTTGTCTTCCTGCTAGTCGCTACCTTCTCCCCTGGTAAATGGTAATCCCCACCTCGTCTCATCCTCTAGCGAAATCATAGCTTTTCTCATCACTCCTCTTGCCGTCCTGTGCAATGATTGTTGATTGCCCTGTGGAGACACTTTATCACTTACGTTGAGAAGTGATTTCAGTAATTCTATTGTCGAAAAAGATTGCCTAAACATGTGTGCCCTAGATAAAAGTGCCATGTAAATTATAAACAGAGGGTACGCAGTCTTTGGTTTACTACTATTATTAGAACGTCACTTGCACTGTTTATTGCATTACATTTTGGGTAATGAAATGAAACTAGTATACTACTACCTAATGCTATGTTATTTATTTATGTTTTAACCATTCGTTTTATTTAAATAATTTATGTAATTATTTATTTTATTGTGAGTTATCTTATCAGTAGAGGTGAAAACAGATCGGATTCGGACGGATAGTGGCCATATCATATCTTAAATCATACTTTTTAAGTATATTCGACGCGGATGCAGATGCAAAAGGTTTAATTCAGATGTCACAAATGGTATGGAGTTGGTGCAGACCCAGTTTGAAACCGGATTAAAATTATCGGATGTTACGTGTATATGTAATCAATACAACATCAACTTAACAATACAACGTACAATAATATTATAATCGATGAACGATTCATCGTAATAATTATATGCTTAAGTGCTAAACGATATGAATACATGTTGTCCATAATATAAAAACGCAGCTACACAAGTGTGAGATGAGACGGTGAGAACCGAAGTATAAGGAGTCTAGGTTAATTGATGAATTAGATCATTTGATGGGCCAACTCATGTTGTATGCAATATAGAGTGGTTATATATGTTGACAGTTTTGAATTATTCAGCAAATAGTCTATCGGATAATCCGATAGAAATATTAGATAATCCGCATCCGCCAGATTTTAGAAATACCATATCCACATCCGCATCCGCATACATATCTGTCGGATTTCTATAAACCTATACCATATTCTCATTTCAGATGGATTCGGAACGGATTAGATCGGATATTATCTGATCCATTTTCATCCCTAAGTACTTTAAGCACAATTTATATCCTATGCATTTGCACAAAAAATTCAAATAAAACGAATGGTCAAACGTGTGTCTAAAAGTCAACGGTGTCATATATTAAAAAAGGGAGAAAGTACGTGCTAATGTCACGATGACACATGATATTACAAAGGAAACAATCAAAAGACAGTAGGTCAATATGTATTTCGGCAATAAAGCAAAGAATAAGATAGTTCTTGGTCATTTTGTTAACGTGTTCTTTCAAAATCTACATGACACAACTACTAAATTTTGTGAGTAAATAACAAGAGTAGGTAGCAGAGTGATATAGGCGTAAGATCGAAACATATGGTCATCAACGTCAGCTTTGTCATGAACCAGTACCTCGCATGAATAGCATGTACTGATATGCAGTAAAAGATGACGGGCATGACAATGCATCAGAGGGTGACGACGACGGCGATGACGATGCGGTGTGATAGGCCAAATGCGACGATAGTGATAGGGCAAGGGGTACGACGGTGAGATGGACAACTGACGAAGGCGTCGTGTGAAGAAAAGGACAAGGGGTCAAATGAGGGAAAAGGTGCGTAATTTGGGTGGATTCACGGGGATTGACATAGGGATAGAAAGGACGCAGGTTCAGGGGACGCCAGCTGTACGGCGAGGTGGGAGGTGAATACGATGTCAAGCGTTGGATTTCACACAGATGATTTGAAACGTTGAGATGAATGAGAAAAAAAGGGTAAAAATGATATATGAGTAAAATAAGTTGATGAATTATAGAATAGATAATATCATAATTTACGTCCTCGATGATAAAATGATTGTGCTTGAAATTGGAGTTAAGCGAGTAGAACTGTAGAAGGTAAGGTAAGGCGGGCGAGTGGAAAGGGATATCCGCCGGTAAAATGCTATTTCTCATGGCTGAAGCTCAACTCCCAAAAAGAGGATATCCATTCCATTCTACTCCAGAATCGAATATGTAAAAAACAAAATTAAAAGTTCAGACAAAAAAAATCAGAGAAATGAAAAGAGGCTGAGCTCGAGCTTACCTCACGCGGGCATGGGCCTCCTCGTTCAGCTCCCCAACCTCGCCGGCGCCCGCCGCCCGTCGCCGTGCGGGCGTCGGAGGGGCCGCGGCGGCGCGCGGTTCTCGATATCCGCCGCGGCGACCGGCGGGGGCGTCAAGGAGGAAGAGGAGGAGGAGGAGGAGGAGGAGAAGGGGACGAGGGGGAAGGAGAGGATAGTGATTAGGGTCTCGGACCCGGTGCGGGAGAGGCGGCTCCCGCCGCCGCTCTTCTCGTCCCCGGACGCCCCCTCGTCGGCGAGGCGGCGGAAGGGGGAAGACGACGGGGAGGACCGGCGGCGGCGGTACTACGTCAACGTGGGGGACGCCATCCGGACGCTGCGGGAGGAGCTCCCCGCCGCCTTCTACCGGGAGCCCAGCTTCCATATCTACAGGTTCGTGAGTTGGCGACCTAGATTCCCATGCTTTCCCTTATCGGGGATGATGATTGTTGATTGCGTTGACGGTGAATTGTTGCGAAAATTTGATCCTTTTCACAGCGCATGAGTGGCACTGTAATGTGCTCTATTAAGTCAAATTGGGGAGAGCAAATGGTGATTTGTTACTTTTATGAGGTGTTCTTAGGCCGAATTAGATAAGAGTATTTGCAAATTTTTGATGTTCTCTAGTCATCTAGGCCACAGGTAAAGGAGTATGTCACATATATCGACTTAAGATAACATGATGTCTTCTAATGATACAATACTACCATAGTGTCTTTTCTCAATGGTTGAGGTTATGGAGTTATAAAAGTCAGTCACTCATTATCTTGTTGGTAAAAGTAATGGCCTCATTATTGTTAATTATTACTAATTTAAACTTCTGGAACTATGAGAAATATTGGTACGAAAAACACAAAACATCACAATAAAACTTTGGTATCAAGGTGTTCTTCTTGCTACTACTAATTCAGCGAAACAAACCTACAAGCCCTTATTCTTAGCCACAAAATATTGTGGTTTTCTCAGTCCACACATGCTGTCTGTGAAGCACCAAGTGGTGGAACCATTACCCGATTACTTCAATATCCTTCACCCCAACTTTACCACACATTGTTTCATCTTTAAAGTTATTATTTTCAGAAAAAAAGGGCCCATTTTCTTTGTTATAAAGCATGCTCAAGTTAAGTTTAGCATCAACCCTCAGCTTATTTTGAATGAATTCAAATTTTCCTAATTACATTTGATATACCTCTAGAGGGTATCAGAATCCAATATGCACATTACCAATAAGGAAAGGAGAGATTATAAATTGTAAAATACATAATGAAATGTTTGGCATCAATAGCATTATTTCCTTGTTTCTTGCATGAAGAAGATATTCATTAATAAATGTATGGAGGCCATTGCTTATATCAACAAAATAATGTGGTAACTTCTTAGATTAGCATGTTATTTGTACACAAACTGGTTGTATCAAGGTTTTCTGCAGCCAAATTAGGGTTGATGATGTCAGATTGTCAGATGCAGCCCATTATGGTACCATGAAAGCGGGAATATGGGATTCCATGGGGCAGCAGCTACATACAACTTGCTATCTCATCGACAGATGGCCAACACATGAGAACTCTCTGTCTGTTTTCATTTACTTGGCACCGTTAACTTACTATTAAATTGGGGCTGCTACTAATTTCATATTTGTTCTGTTTAGATGAATGGAAGTCACCATTGGATTTGTGATGCAATGCACTTTATTACTATTGGTAAAAGAACAGGATATGGTTTACATAGCAAAAACAACAGTGTCAAGTATTTGGAAACGGAGGGAGTGTTTGGTTAGGTTGGTCATATATACAAATACAACTGATTGACTGGTGGTTAAGCAATGAATAAATAAGTCATTCAAGACTGCCCATGGTTTTCTTTCTTTGGAAGGCTATTCTAGGTCTACTCCCATAACCTGTACTCCTTTGACTAGGATTGTTTTATTTTTGAAGTCACCTTTGTTTCAATAAATCTTCTTTTGTTTATCTTGTTAGCTGAATTTTTAGTTCTGTACTTCTGTGTTAGCTTCTGGCTTTTATCGTTCAAGCTAATTGAAAGATGTTCTCCATTCTGCTTGATAACAATGTCCTGTGTTCATCCATGGTTAGTGATGCTATCTCTGGTCCATATATTGATATATAAGCGCATATTGGTTAAAAATCTACTCATCACAGTAATAGAATTAGGACAGTACTTGATATCGAATAACTTCTGTTACCTGAACTTGCTTCCATGTCATGCCCACTGCATATTGGCTCTCATGTATGAAGAAATCAAGGAGTGGTCAGTGGAATACCAGATCAGCTCAGCATTAAAATTCATTGTGAAGTCTTATGCAACATAAAACAAATTCTTTCTAGTTGTTTTCAAGCAAACTTACAAATATCAAGACCTCAAGGTTGATTTTTAGCAGAATTTAGCTATGTACCAGCACAAATTTTATCTTTCATGGTATATTCATTTCTGAAAGAAGATGCAATCCTTGTTAGTTCCTAACCACCTGTGATACTGCCTCCAGAGATGATATTGCCTTCAAAGATCCTATCAATAATTTCACGGGTATTGATAACTACAAAAGGATATTCTGGGCTCTACGGTTTACTGGGCAAATTTTCTTCAAAGCACTATGGATCGACATTGTCAGCGTATGGCAACCTGTCGAGGATGTAATCATGATCCGGTGGATTGTCCATGGCATTCCTAGAGTTCTGTCAGATGGTCCTGGCCGATTTGAAGGCACCTCGGAGTATAAGTTCGATAAGAATGGGAAGATCTATGAACATAAAGTTGACAATGTTGCCAAGGATACACCAACAAAGTTTAAGGTCTTGCCAGTCGTAGAGCTCATCAGATCACTTGGATGCCCATCTACTCCAAAACCAACATATTTTGAGACGTCGCCCCTACAACTAATTTGGCTGTTGCCATTCTGGTTCAAATTGACTTGGATGAGATGGTACTTGTCGTTGTACCTTATCCTAGCAAATTTATCTAAAGGATGAGGATCGATGGTTGAGGTCCAAGCAATGCCTCTAAATTTTGCCCTTCCATTGTATGGTAGTGTACACATTTGAGCAGCTCGCCAATACCTAAATGTAAGCGATTTTGTCTGTGTACAGCTCAAAGTTTCGGTCTAGGGAGTTTAGGCATAGCTGAAGTTATTCCAAGATCTTGGTTGAGTTTTGTAAGCTGTATATTCTCCCTACCCGGGTATAAAGGTCAATAAGGAAATCTTGCCTACAAAAATTTTTGGTAACGAATTGCAAAGAACTTATGCCAAAGTGCTTAGCTGTGTTCCTGTGAACGATCTGAAGATATTTTGAGTATTATGATCAGTGAAGTTCAGTTACAGATCTAAGATGTCAGTGTCCTTTTTTGGCCTCAAGGAAGGAGTCAAGGAAAACCTGCCTTTCCAATTTTCCATCACTGTCTGTCATTGGCGCAGAGTGTGGAAAGTCGCCAACGATGCATTATCCATTACCCGTGATCTTCGGTTGTGTCAGACACGAAGACCGGTTTGTAATTTGTCACTTTTCTCCTGAACCTCTGTGTGCAAAACTGGGTTGTAGTTGAAACCTCTGATATTACAACTCCGGTGCTCTTGTGGCCATGTTTAGCTTCAAATCTAAACCTTGCAATCTTTATTAGCAGTTATGGATCTGAATCATACAAACTAGCATCAAATCAATTAGCATGAAGTTGTCCATGAACTCAACAGATGTACTACCTTCCATACCGCCATACCGCCATTCCACATGTACTACCTTCCATTTCTTTTTCATAATTTGGAAGCTAGTAACCCAGATAACCCTGCCTCCAAAATCTATTAGTCCACTCTCACGTAATAATTCGTGATATTTGGGTTAAAGACAGGCTTTTGGTTGGTGTGTCTATGTCCATAAATAAATCATTAATCATAAGCTTTTATAAGGCTGAGCAACTTCACCTTTTTCGTTTTTCGCACAAACATTTCTAAACGGTTAAATGACGAGTTTTTTTAAAAAAATTTCTATAGAAAAATTATTTTAAAAAATCATATTAATTTATTTTCAAGTTTTTTTAAGCTAATATTTATTTAATTATGTATTAATGTATGTTTTGTTTCACGGGGCCAAGACCAACCCCTCATCCCGAACCCACCTTAAAAAGAATTGGCAGAGTTGAATTACAAGATCAGTAGAACTTGATTAACATGATCGCTTACAACCTTATACTAAGAGTGAAAAGAAACAAACAAAGAACACGATGAACATGAATCGCCTGCAAGTTTTGCATGCTGCAAGGAGGTGTATATATATATATACATATATCATATATATGGATCATAGCTCACAGCAACACAACCAAACTAGACAAGATAAGGAGTAAAGTATGCTTTGCAAAGCCCTGTTTGAAACGTGAGAATTTCAGAGATTTCACCGAGAGTAGTTTGAATTCTGACGCGATTCAAAGTAAAATTCCGGCGTCCAAAACAGGAGCTTAGCCTAGTTGTACAGCAAGGCTCGATCAGAAGCAGGGGAATCCCCCGCTGATCACCGCCGCCGACATGCCGGACTCCCTGCAGAGGCAGTCCAGCTTCCACCCCGGCAGCTCGCCGGCGCCGTCGCCGGAGCTCGGCCTCTTCTCGCTCGACGCGGCGGCGGGCGACGGCGAGCCACCGGATGATGACGCCGCCAGCGTCTTGCCCGCCTTGCAGGCTGCAGCGCCACCGCTCGCCGACGCCGGGACGTCGTCGTGGGTGGGCGATGATCTCTCCGGCTTGCTGCTCTTCCCCTCCATGGATGGCTTCGCCTCCTAGCTTCTTCCTCGTTTGCTTGGTTGGTTGGTTTGCTTGCGAATTGCGAGATCGTGTGCTTCGCTAACTACTGTGCTTGGTTGGTGTAATAGAGCGGCCGTGCTATTATAAGGGTAGAGAGGATAAGGATGTGCATGAATACCATCAACGAGATACACGGTTTCGCCGCCACGTCAATAAATGGTAGGTTGGAGAAAGAAGCTATAGTAGCAGTAACTACAGTAAACGAGATTTTCTCTTCTTCACGCTGTTATTTCTAAATTTTAGAAAAAACTGCTTTCTACGAGATTCGAGGAGTTTTTGTGAACTAACCTAACACGTATCAGCCTCTACGATAAGAGAAAAGAAATTCAAAAAAACGGAGGATATCGGTATATATGGGTAGGAGAGTTATCAGCTTTAGATTTTCTCTTATCACTTTGGCGTTCATATTTTTGAACTTTTTCTATGTTTCAGGCTTTCTAGTTTATGAAATAAATACTCCATTAGTATATTATAAATTGTTTTGGGTTTGTTTTAAGTTAAATTTCTTTAATTTTAACTTTGTACAAAGAAAACTATAACAGCGTTTCTAACATAAAATGATTACCCTATAAAATTATATTTAATGAAACTAACTCATATATAAAGAAGTTTAGTTTGACTTCCAATAAATTTAAAACATCTTATAATATCCTCTCTCCATTCAAATGAGTTATACGTATTACTTTTGTCACCAAGGCTAAAAAGAAATTAATTCATCTTGAATTTAACAAATGTTAAGGAGTGTATGCATACATGCAACCAATGAGTATTAAAATAGCTTCTCAGGTTTAGATTAAATATTTAATCTATCTCTTCATTTAAGTCTTAGATACATAAAAACCACAAATATGACTAATTATTTGAAAAAACCAAAATATAAAATAAGTCTAATATTTTTGGAAGGAGTGAGTAATATAGAACGGATAGAGTATATCCAGTTCTCAACAATCAATGACTAGGCAGAAAGATAGTACAAATAAGATGGATAAGTCATTTGAGTAATTTTTTAATTGTTCATATGTATGATTAAATTATGTTTTAAATGCGTGTTAATAGTTGAAAGTAAGATGTTGAAAAAATATTGCCTCTGGTACCTTCAATTTTGATTTTCTTTGGGCCTTGATTCATTTCTTTCCATATGCACATATTACATTGTTACTAATTTCGTTGCAACACAATTCATCTCATCCACGTTGAAAGTTGCATCATATATATGCAAACTGTCCAAAGTATTTCAATTCCTACGTGAAAGCTGTGGGTGGGGTACAAAGTTTATGGGTGCTAAATGAAAGTTTCCACTCCATAGTAGGTTGGAGATAAATAAATGATAGGTTTCCACCAACAACAACAGTCCTACATTCTAAATACTTCATACTTCATTGATCGGTCAGGATTGTGTTGCTCAGATCCGACGTCCCAGATCGCTCCCGCTCTCCCCCACCCTCTCCCACTCTCCTGCACCCCCACGCCCCACCAAAATCAACGCCCCTCCCTTCTCTTTCTATCTTTTCGACGCCGCATTTCCTCCTCGCTCTCTCTTGCTGCTCGCCAGCCGTGCCGCACCCTTGCCCTCACACTGCCTCACCGTCGTCGTAGATCACTCTCCTCCCTCCATCACGCGTTCCTCCCCCCTCAGCTGCGCCGCCCTCTCGCTCTCACACTACCTCGCCCCCTCGTTGCCCGCCCCATTCGACGCTGTCGCCTGAAACCTGCGATGCCCGCTGGACCACAACGCCCACAACCCTGTCGATCTCCTCCACGACTGCTGCCGACCGGCACCGCCGCCCGCATCGCCACCTTCGCTCCTGTCCGTATCTCGTGAGCAGAGAAAGAGAGGGAGGGGCGCCGTCATCCTACTGCATCCCCTACGACGCCCGTTAGACCACAATACCCACTGCCCTGCCGATCTCCTCCGTGGCCGCTGCCGATCGGCACCGCCGCCCGCATTGCTGCCTCCGTTCCGATCCCCACCTCGCGAGCAGAGAAGGAGAGGGGAGGGGCACCGTCGTCCTGCTGCATCCCGGTGTGTCCACATCCTCTGTCCACATCCTCTCTCATTCATCTCTCTATCTTTGCATCCCGGTGAGCATCCACATCCTTTTTCTTGCATTACCCATAGCTTCTCTTCTAGATCTGGAATATTTGTCTGGGATTTTCTTGCGTTTTTCCTCTGATAGTAGTCTACACTGCGAATCTTGTCCTATAAAATATTGGAAGCATAATTGAAGAAACCATTTATCTGCAAATTAAGTCAAATTATGAAATGTGATGCCTTTGTGTTACCAAATCATTAACTAAATTCCAATGCCACTGGTCCAACATACAAACTAAGCTATTGATCAACATGCATTTGCCAAGGGAGATTTGCAAACTTTGTGCTAAATAAGGGGAACTCACCATGTAGTGGTCGAAGCACATTTTTTTGTTTAACTGCTTCAGAAGTAGGCCAAGTAGAAATAGTTGGTGGCAAAACGATTACATGACTAAGGCTGCTGAGTAGTACAAACCATTTTTATGCTTGTTTCTTAATTTTCTTAGATAGTTCTAAATGTTCTTGACTGTATCATGTCGATGATGATTTAAAAGCAACACACCTAGATACTTTGAATTTGTGTCTATTCCTAGCCTACTGTGAATGTACTTACCACTAGCAAAATTTGGTATATTCAAGCCAAGTATGCTCATTGCGGATTTGTGGTACTTTGATAAAAGTACACTTAACATTAGTAGCTCAAGTTATTTTCTGTTGACGGGTTATATCTGTAGACCGTATTCTAAGGGTATTGGAGTACGTTGGAACAAGGATCTACACAAAACGACATCAAGCACATAAGAGACAAGAGACAAGGATTATACTGGTTCAGGCCTCTCGTAAAGTAATAGCCCTACTCCAGTTTATATGGATTATGACGAAAACCACAGAGATTACAATAGAGAACCACAGAAAGTATCGAATACCAACGAGATCCTTATCGAGAACGACTCGACGAGATCCAGGCAGCGGGTTGTCTTCAAGTCCTCCGGATTGCCTCTACTCTGGTGATGGCTTGCGCTATGATTCGATGATCCCATACCCCCTGGGAGGCTTTGTATTTATACCGCAGACTGCTTTGGCCTCCAAGTAGAATTCGGAGAGTACTTTTGGCCTACGAGATCATAGAGATTATATCTTCCCCGAATAGGACTCTAACACATTCTATTCGGGATACAATTCCCCTGTTCATTAGCCGAATTCCATAATGTTTAAGATAACCTTCCCGTATCCTAAGGGTATACCGTATCCGTATATTTCACAACCCAAAGGATAGGAGGTATGCCTTATCCGTAACCCTGACATTTTCTTCCTCAGATGTGATTTAAAAAAAACATGCTTAACTTGCATCTTCTGCTAGAACAATGTTAATTACAATGTATATGAGCATAATTTCCTGAAGAATGTTTCTAGCTGAAGATAACTTTAAGCAAAGATATCTATTTTGCTATTATATTGAAGGCTTGGTCCATCAAATCTTACAACTTTTTGTGTACCATAAACTAGCTCTAAGTCTGTGATGCCGATTACCTAGTTCAGAACTTTACTGGTAAAAGGAAGGATATTTATATTGCTCTAATATGTCTAGATCCTTGGTGTTAGCCTATTAGAGTGATTGCATAATGATATATAAAAACTACATGAAAGAATTATTCCATCTATAAAATAAGCATGGACAATATATAACTATGGATCAATTTGGATAAAACTAGATTCACAAATACCAATACCCAGAGACACACATCATGTAGGTGTGCTCCATTATGTTTATGTGGTTATTGGTCTACATCATGATTCTATTTACTATATTTACACAAAAAATACTCCATACAGATTTGATATGAGTTGCAGCAGTTAGGCATTTGATCAATGGTAATTTGTTCAATCTTTTAGGCCAATGGAAAACTCTATTTAGATCGTGCTCACTTTCTAAAGATCACACGAGAAAAGTCCCCACAATATACTGGAGGAGCTTTTGTCATTTCCCATTAGTCCACTGATTGAAAAAACTCATTAAGATAGTATACATTTAGTGTTTGCCATTTGCAGAAAATATTGTTTTGAACTATTGTTGTATCAATCATACATGTACTAAAAAAGCATATGGTTTTAGTAAGGGTTGATATTGATCTGTTCTTTAGATTGGCAAGAAATAAACATTTGTATGGCATTTGGAATGAGTATAGTAACCAGCTTCTCAAGGAGAAAGCAAACTTCAGGATGATGTTATTTTTTCTGAATCATGGAAAACATTATGTGTAATTATGTGCAGGATGTTGATGAAGGACGATAATTGCAATAGTTTTGCCTGCATCGCCGCCTTCGCTCCGATCCCCACCTTCACTGGCGCTGCAGCCGCCCAAGCCATCTAACAAATGCTGATGTTTTTTTCTTTCCCCTTCCATCTCCTTGTTCTGTGCAGGTGAACCTGATACATACGATGCTGGTGGAGGCCGTGCGGCTGATCTGTTTGATCTTGGTGGATCCCACATTCAGTCACCAAGGTATAACCTAATCGGTGTACCCAATTTGAATAGACTGAATTCATGGATTATATAATTTGGATAAGATGAATTTGATGTGCAGTCTCGAACAAATCTTTTCTAAATGCTATGATCTTATTCCTCTCCTATCTGTTTTGTTGAGGAGAAACAGATTGGATAAGTAGTCTATCCAGAATTAGTCAAACGAG
The DNA here is from genome assembly GCA_008326285.1 of Oryza officinalis. Lineage (NCBI taxonomy): Eukaryota > Viridiplantae > Streptophyta > Magnoliopsida > Poales > Poaceae > Oryza > Oryza officinalis. The sequence goes on from BDMV01000005.1 coordinate 9,872,745, forward strand.
TGCAGTAGTAAGGTTGGGCACTTTTTACTACCATGTACCTTATAATGCCGATCTACAACTTACCAAGTGATCTGTGTTATGCTAAGAATATTATGACTATTTGCCATGAGGTATTCGATGAGCTGTTTGATGAATGATCCTATCTTATACTAATTGCCGTTGCTGTGTCAGTTGAGGAAGCAAATTTTGTGCAGAGCTGAAGATGGGTGGCAGCAAATGTGTTGCTGGTAATGGCAGCTACCATGGTGGAGTGGTTGTCTCAGGGTTTGTCAAACGAGAGGAAAGGGAGCAGGAGCCGGAGGTGAGGACGCCTCTGGCGTGTTCTACACAACAGAAGGTACATGTGTGTGCTCGGCAGATCGAGGACAGTAGTGGAGTGGAAAGCCCGGAAAGCAGCCACTGGAATAATGTATGAGCGATTTCAGAATGTCCATTCCGATGTTTATTTTCTTGTGGACTTTTAACTTAATTTACTGCCTAAAAGCTGCCTGAAAGGGGTGATATTTTTTATTCTTGGCTGAATGGAACACTGGAGGTACAAGAGATCTACTTCATGGTGCTGCACTCCCCAGGGGCACTCATCACTTCTTTGACCACCATGCAACGACCCTTGCTGGTGACTGATGAATAAGAACCAAGTAGACTGACACATTCTCTTGATTAGTTATGAATAGTGCATGCGTTTGCTCTCCTTGGTGATGCACCATGTCAAAATAATATTGTTATGGAACAAGGTACTTTGAATGAGTAGTTTTTTTTCTAACAGCTCAATTAAATTGGTTATATCATCAAGTCGCATGTGGTGTGGTTCATCACAGCCAAAAAAGCTTCTTTATACATGTCAATAACATTTTAGTTGTGGTACGTGTGTAAAAACCCCCGTTTATGGAAATAATTAATTTCTTTTGGGTTTTAGCGGTTTTTTGTTTTCTCTACAGTCACCCTGAAGGGCCTGAAGCACTCATCCAAGGCAAGGTTTGGATGTCCTTTTGGTGTCTATAAATGGTTTGGACTTCTGGTAAGATAGTTTTAGGTTTAGAAGTGATATATTTTGGGTGTTTATAAACTGTGATGAGAGGTTCTATGGTTTTGCTATATTCTGAGGGAAGACATGGGTATGGAATTTTGAAACATGATTATGCATATAATCAGGATGAGAATATACTAGTGATTTAAATGAAAAAGAAATTGTTCAAGCCAGTCATTCTTTTTAGACTTGTTTTCTGAAAATCATTGACCTTACTCAAAATATTTGATAGTCTTCTAAGGGTGTGTTTGGTTCGTGGTCAAAGTTGGATAAGATATGTCTATCCATATTTGTAAAGATACGATGGTCCTGTTTTTTTGGTTGGGGGATATGGCCATCCAGTTTCTTGTTTGGTTGGATGGATGAGAAGGGACAGGATGAAACCAATAACATATTAATTAATAATAAAATATGTTAATCACCATTAATATAGCCATAATATATACTAATTAACAATAAAATAGTCTAATTATACCTAATTAATACTAATTTTGACAAGTTAATCACTAATTAATAACAAAATGTATTAATTATTGCTAATCAATTACTAATGACCAAGATTAGCAAATGTGGATATCCTCATCCGGCCAATTTGGCCGAATACGCTCATCCAGTATCTTCGTGGAATATTCTCTTTCTGAGCCATTATATCCACCCTCGCCCACTAATCAAACACACTAAAAAAAACTGAATCGTCATCTCCCATCTAGGATATCTCTCCAACCAAACACAATAAATCTGGGAGCTTACAAGCTGCTTATGTCAGCCTGAAGAGGTAGTATTGTCTGAATTCAATACTTACCTTCGCATGGCATGTACATTTAAATGTTTCTGTGATTTAATATTCAAGTTACTACTAGCTGTAATATTGCAGCACAAGTATTCAAAAGAAGCTTCTTAATGTCATTAAAAATCTGGTCACCTGCTATCTACCAGCTGGGGCAATGGATTTTGGTAAGAATTTCTATCCTTATTGTGACAGTGTGGATCGTAAATCTAGGGCTTCTTAACCAGTTAAAACCATCTTTGGTTAGGCTAGGATAAATCTGGTGATGGATACATGTTTATCATTTACAAACAGCTTGCTACCTCAGTTATATATTTCCTGTCACTAACTGCTACATATCCAGGTTGTGATTGCCTGTTGTTATAACTGCAATAGACCAACATTGTCCAACTCAATGTTGTGATTTGTCACACATCATATTGTGATTTTTCTGCTACAACCGGATATACTCTGTTTTATGGCTGTGATTTCTAATCTTGATGTTTCTTTATGCAGTTAATCCCAACAAGAATGTATGTGTTTACGGCTGAATAGAATGTCCATACCCTCCAAGAAAATGTGTTGATATGCTATGCGGAGGTCAGAGACATAGAGACACGAGGAGAGATTTGTAGGTCGTTAGACGTGAAGTTCTGATGGTAAATTTATAGAGAGAAATTTGAAATTGACGGGATGTATTTGTATGCAAGTTGTGGATAAGAAATTATCAGATGTACCCTTTTGGTTATATTGGTACGTTTGCAAATATTCAATTAATTTTTTTCTTACATATACAAGAAGCGATTAATTGCTCCATCTAAATTTACTACTCCCTTTGGCAAATATTAAAAATTATGTGATATTTGAATTATTTTGTCTTGGGGTGTGTTTGACCATAATTTTATGTCAACAAGTTTATAAGATACAATAAATTTATGAGTATGGGATTATTTTTTAAGGTTAAATATGCGCAGATCATTTAGCATTCACATGAAGATAGGGGTGAACACGGTCATGGAAATTCCTGATCGACCGAGCGCCATTTCCGTATAAGGGGTATCATTTTCGACCATATCATTTTTCTAACTTCTTTCTACATTATATTAATGTCAACACTAAGTAGTTTAAATGATAAATATGGTCAATTACTGACCGATCGAGCGTCATTTTCGATGATACTAATTCTAGACCGTTTTGATGAAGATATGTATATCTTTGCTTGGGTATTTTTTCATACATATGTTTTTTTTTGTTATTTTGATTTGTATTATTAAATATATTCGTAGCGTTAGCATAGGCAGCTAGTAAATAAATGGAGAAGATACACAGTTTCGCCGCCATGTCACTAAATGGGAGATTGGAGAAAGAAGGTACACCAGTAACTACTATAAACGAAATTTTCTCTTCTTCACATTATATTTTTTGAAAAGATTGAGACTTTCTCTAAAAAAGAGTACAACTAGACATCAAGTGATGGAAGGACCTATACAAGATTCTGTATATACATGAGGACTTCCTTTTTTGCAAACTAGCCTAACATGAGTCGGCTTCTCCGAGGAGGAAAAAAGAAAAAAAAGAAAAAAAAAGGTAGGGGTTGGGAGTTATCAGCTTTAAATTTTCTCCATCACTTTGACATTCATAATTTTGACCTTTTTCTATGTTTCAAGCTTTCTAACTTGTCAAATAAATACTCTGTTACATATATTATAAGTTGTTTTGGGTTTGCTCTAAGTTAAATTATTTTTAAGCTTAACTCCGTATAAAGAAAATGTAACGGTATTTCTAACACAAAACAATTACCATATCAAATTATATTTATTGATGAATTTAATGAAACTAATTTGATATTTTAGATATTACTGTGTTTTTCCATAAACTTACTCGTACATAAAGAATTTGACTACGAATAAATCTAAAACATTTTATAATGTAATATAGATCGAATAGAGTATATCCAGTTCTCAACAATCAATGACTAGGCAGAAATATGGTACGGATAAGATGGCTAAGTCATTGGAGTCATTTTTTCATTGTTCATGTCTATGACTAAATTATGTTTTAAATGCATTTTACTAGTTGAAGCTAAGATGTTGAAAATATTGACTCAAATGCCTTCGATTTTTTTATTTAGTTTGGACCTTGATTCATTTCTTTCCATATGCACATAATATTGTTACTATTTTTGTTTCAGCTCAATTCATCTCATCTACTTTGAAAGTTGCATCCTGTAGAAACTATCCAAATTTGAATCCCCCTTCGAAGTATTTCAATTCCTAGGTGTGGGTGGGGTACAAAGGTGGTTTCTAAATGAAAGTTTTCACTCTATGGTTGGATATGTATTCTCCAATCAAAATGGTTGTTGTGGTTTACTAGAAATTTTCAATCGGTTTTCTACTCTATTTCTTTTTACAAACTGCCCTAAAGTAGTTATCAAGTGAGTTTTAGCAATAAACTGATACAAACTACTTCATGCGTGCTAAAATATAATTGTCAGATAGCTATATTTTAGGAGACGATACGGTACACGGTATATATAGACCACACGTGGTCTTCCACGATTGTCGACTGAAACCGTTCGTGCCGACGGAGAGCTCGTGCGCGCTTGCGATTTGGAGTTGGCCGCCCATCGCTGTAGTGTGGGAGAAGCAATTCTTATCCAAATAGCACACCTATTATCAATTAGAGTGACGTTGAATGCTGCAAGAAATGTAGTTGAATGGGATAAGGTGATGATGTGCGGCTGATGTGCACATGGCTTGTCTTTATATCGGCAGATGGATCCGGATATAGAGGACCAAGTCAATTATCTCAGCTCTTACTAGATTAATAAAGAGACGATGTTGATATATACTTGACAGATCGACTCTACTGAGTGCGACTGAATTCAGTACGATGATGACATTCTGCTCATGTTGGGTGCAGACTGCAGGGAGAAGCAGATTGAGAATAGCAGCCACAAAAGATATTTTACTAACTGTAAACTGGTATTGCTTACTCCTTTTGTCCCAAAATAGATCAAAAGAGTTAATAGCTAATCCTAAAACAAATTAACTTTTAGAGTTCAAACTCTATGGGTGCAAGGAGTTGAAACTCTATCAGGTGCGAGGAATAGATTTATTTTAGAACGACCGTAGGAAGAGCCGCTAACTTGTCGACTGAATGACACAATTTAGTGTCAAAACTAATCAAGACAACACAAGGGGAAGAGTCCTTTGTACTTTTACCCCATGCAGGTGGTGCAGATAAAAACTTTAGGAACACAAGTTACACAGCACTGCTCTTGCAGTTAAAGAAATATTAAGATTTAAATTAACATCTAGTTACTTTTTTGTTGACATATATGCCGCAAATGTATAGCCAGGACAGTTTGCCCAGGTACCCTCTTTCTGCTATTGCTTACAAATTCTATAGAAACATCTAAAAAACGTGTAAAAAGAATAAATCAGATCATGGTCCTCAAGATGTTCGATAAAACACTAGTCATCAACAACGTGTAACTTATATGCAGGTCTCATTCAGACCTTCTGGTCAAGCTCAGACTCTGATGACAGTATATTGTGTTTCTGTGTTTTCTCGCTGGGTGCTGAGTAAACCTGGCGCTCTTTGCCTCCTGGTTTCGATGAAGCATTCCCATACCAAATCATGCCAATAACAGCAAGGATCATGCCAACCGCAACATGGAAGTTAAGGCCCTCTTTTCCAAAGAAAAGAAAGCCCAAGGTCAATACAAGAACTGTCTTCATGTGGCCTAGAACTTGGAAGGAGACTGCAGTAAATCTTCCGATGCATATGAATTGGCTAAGGTTGGTCCCAACAGCAATTATGCACGACAGTACGATGAAGAACTACAATGCAGGTAGATAAAGAAAAGAAAATGTTAGGCCCTGTCGCGATGAAAATAGTAATGGTCATGCCAACAAGTAAAAAAAATATTTATCCTCCAAACATACCACATGCTCCTTTCATTATATTGTATTCATAGTTCAAAGAAATGCTTGTCTAAGAAGCATCTATAGTATGCACATACAATGTTTTTAATGGCCTAACCTTATAAAGCAAAAAAGCATTATCAGTAAGGCATTTTATAGTTCATATGCTTCTCTACTATCAGACACAGCTTCCGTATTTCAATGACACATCTTTTTAGTCATGGAGGAATTTACATGGTTGCTTCATAAATTTATAATTGGTTGACATGTGATATCGGGTATGTAAAAGCTACCATGTGCAATTCTGTGTTTATGCATGATTACACCTTTTGAATATGGCATATTTACAAGAATTTTGACACAATAAGCATGCATAAAGGAATTGAAAGTGACATTGCCAGTACAGAACAATGCAACAAATACTTCAGAAAACACATTGCTTAAAAAACCATGTTAAAGATAGTGGTAACCTTATACCAAATATCACTTATCATAATCCTCATTGCTTTCCAGCCTACTTGAAATTCTTGGACCAAACCAAGCAGAAAAATGTTTTAAGTTCCAGGATATACTACTATTTTTCATGGTAATTAATATTTACCTGGTGGAATTATCAATAGAGCTAGATCGGTTTCTAACGATCAGTTTATAACAAGATAAACAGAGAATCACCACATACCGTAACTATTGCTGTGTAATTGAAAGTATCAACTCTTTTGTTGGTCAGCCAGAAGTCCACGAAAGGCCCCAGTATTAGTAAAGATGCTGCCTGAGCTGGAGCAGTATGACCCAAGAGGTTGAATGAGCCAAGCGAGTACTTCCTTTGAAGGTGATGAACATACTGCAGCACAGAAGCAAGAAATAAAACAAGTAATAGTAAATAAAACAAGTAATAGTTAAATGAAAATATATCATGAGAAATGTGTAGAAAAGGGACAAGACTTCTATTAGCAGACAAACGAGCAAGATCCAAATATTTGAAGATCTTTTACTAACTAAACATTTCTTTTCTACACGATTAATCAGCACAGTAGTTAGATGGAAACTACATTCTTTAGCTCACCAAACCTACAACAAGGGGACAAAATTCAAGTTTATAGGATGAGGCAAAATACACACGAGTTCACATTAATGGTTTGGAAATTCTGTGGATAGGGAACACCACATACTATTTTTTTTCAGGATGGAATATTGCCAACTTGGAAGCAAAAAAAAAAAATCAAAGTAGAGACGTAGAGTTAATACAGGAGAATTCTCAGTATGTAGGAATGGGGACAACAAAGGCACAATCTAGAAGTGGCAAAACTCACATGCTGTTGTAGTGCAGTGCTCCAAACTGCTATTATGGCAGCTACGAGCCCTTGTGAATTCACACTAACATCAGTCACAGTACACACGGCAACACCTACTAGAACCACCATTATACTGAGCTTTGTATCTCTTGAGTACCGGACTTTATCAAACAGGATTTCCAGGAAGCACAAAACTGGAATGATACATAACTTGGCAATCTGAAGAAGGCATGAGGAGCAAATTAGTATATGCATCCATTCTAACAGTGAAAAGTAAAGGACTTAGTTACTTTCTTCACCTGGTAGAATCCAACAGAGTTCCACATCAAACTAACATTCATCCCAACAATTGATAGGTTTGCAAAAAAGACAAATTTTATAAGTTCTGGCACTGGTAAGAAGGACGGTTGAATATATCCCAGCCATTTCATTACTAATGTCATCAAAGTCGTGGTTGCAAAATGCAGTCCAGTCAATGTTGTAGCTGTACAAGCAATAGCACCCGCATATTAGTACAAGAATGCGTTCGGTAGCAGTCATAGTTCGTTACAGATTCATCTTTCCAAGTGATAACACATATGAGTAAGAACTTTAGCCAATATAAGATGAGTGAATAATAAAGCATTATTGATTTATCGTACCAAAACTAAAACCATGTGTAGCCATTAAGGCCTTGTTGACCATGATGATACCAACAGATGTCACAACATTGAACATCCAAGCTCCAGCATCTAATGCTGCTTTTCTCTCTGCCTTGCTTCCAGGTGCCATGTTCTCTTGTCATGTAGAGTCTAATCCAATTTGGATTTTGGAGTATCACAATCTACATATTTTAATTAAGACATGAGTTTAATAATATAAGCATATATGAATGCACATAGAAAAAACAAGTGACATCAATACAAGTCACTAGTCACTAATCTTAAAATATATTGAGAAAACTACATTTCTACCATACCAGAGACATGAAATTAGGGCAATACTGTCACCCAAGATGCTCTTTATCAACCATCACCCTAAAGATTGGATCAAAATTATGAAAAATTGAAAATACCACCACCGTTTAGTTCATGTGTGTTCTCTGTGGCTCTGTTAGTGCTGAAAAATGTACATTACAAGCTCACTGTTTTCAGTAATGGATGGGAGAGGGATTGAGGGAGAGAGATTCAGATTTGGAGAACAGGAAAGAGATAGGTGGCTACAAGGTGGGACCAACCTTTAAATGAATGTAACAACTAACCGAATGATATTTTGTTAATTTCGCGCCTTTTGTAATGTCACATTCCAACTTGCAGATTTTGCAATTGTGTTACTCTATTTTCCTGTTTTGCGATTCTTAATTTTTTGAATACTGTAATAGTAATGTTTGATTTTTTTCTGGATCTGAAATTTTGGACCTTCTGAAATTCAAAGGCATGCAATAACTAATGAATTTGAGCACAGGTAAAAAATTCACATTAATGCTCTTTTTTTTTCCTTTTGCAATCTACGCATTAATGCTCATAATGGAGAACCTCAAGACAAGAGAATGCTCAACAAAAACAGTATAATCCTTTCCTGAATACCCTGTAATTTGTTTGGCATAACAAATGGTCATGCAATAGACAAAGAATCCATCAGAGTCATAGACCTATAACTATCTTAAGGCAAGAAGCATGGAATCATATTTTCAATTTTTTTACTAATAACTAGGTTTCAGGAAAATTTTGTGAAATACCCTCTTGTTATGTGCTTCCCTATTATGAACATTAAACTGTAGACTGTTAATAGATGGGCATATAGCACAATTATTATACTAGAAGAAGTGGACTAACATAATAGACCGAAGCCAGAATCTGGCTAGAACCGGCCACATATCTTGTGGGGGAAGAGGGAACAGTAGTAGTAGAGAAAATAACCCTCAAAGTGAGGAGGGCTCATCCCTGCATGTTGTCGGGCGGCTCTGATCGGCCGATCAGCTAATGCACTAGCAAAATACTTCTCGTTAATTTATCTCCTATAAACACTAGCAACCTTTATAGCACAACAACAAGGTGCCGACTCATTAACTAGGAAATAGAGGATAATTAGTAAAACGGAGATAGCAAATTAGCAATCCAATCAAATAAAACTAGTAAATTGAGAAGAGAAAAAAAAAACAAATCTTTCATCTTGGATATAGACCTACACCTCTGAGACTTGCACCCAAACCGACAGTCCACATTCCATAACAGCACATCATTATATTATATTCCTCTTGAAGGAGGAGCGGGGATTGATCTACACTACACCCATCCCCTCACTTGAGAAGAAAATTCGCAGCTAGATCTATGCAGGTGCGGACAAATCGGGAGGAACTGGAATGGTTAATTACTAAATTGGATGACAATGAATCGATCCAACCCCGAATGAATTTCCAATCTACCTATACACGGCCGCCGGCGAGTACATGAAGTCGCGCAGAGGATGAGGGAGGGAGGGGTACGAGATGAGAACGGATACCTCCGACTCCAATTCGGTTCGAATCCGAGATGGTCGCCGGCCGGGCGAGGAGGCCGCAGAAGGCTAGGGCGTGGGGCGTCGGGAAGGCGAGGAGGAGACCGTTGCTCGCCGGCCGCGCGGGGGAGGGGCGGCGAGGCGGCTCGCCGTGCCTCCGCCTGATGGATGGAGGGAGAGTCGGAGAGAGAGTAGAGGTGTCAGTAGTGTTTGTTCGTTTGTTTTAGAGGGGATAGATAAAGTGATGCTTCCTCCGCTTCCTATTACAAGACATTTGATTTTTTTTCAAAATTTTTAGGTTTGATTAAATTTATAAAAAAATTAATAATATTTATAATATAAAATTAATGTATTAAATTTAATATTAAATATATTTTGATATTATATTTGTTTTGTATTATAAATATTACTATATTTTTTTAAACTTAGTCAAATTTAAAAAAAATTAATTAATAAAAAAATCAAATGATTTATAGTATAAACCGAGGGATAGATAGCAAGGATGAAATTGGGTTTTCCGGTTTGTCAATTTTTGCTAGTGCGACAGCTATTGCAGAATCAACAACAGAAGGGCCAAGATTGCTCATGTGAAGTGAGTGAAATGGGATGGGTCTTGGATTTTGTTTTATTTTATTTTTGCCGAAACGAGAATGTGCAAAGAGAATTTGGTGCTCCTTACCTCCCAACATAAAGGCACTTCTATTATTTATTTAATGTTTGTTTCATAAATAAAAAATAAAATTAAGTACACCCATATTATTTATATGAAATTTGTCCCATAAAAATGAAATGTTGGTAAGGTGAAGCTTATCTCATTAGACCGCTGTTTGCAAAAGCTCTTACATATCTATGGTGAATTTGAAATTTATATGTTAAATTATGGTGGTTTAAAATTTTATATTTCTTTTAAAATTAAAAAAAATGATTTATCTAAATATTATCAATGTAATCATAGATCTATATCCAAATAGATTGAAATATCAACTTCGAAAATTCTCGGATTTAGAACTGTGTCAAACAAAACATAGATCACGTCATAGCTAATGGGGAAGCAAACCTTAGGAGCACAGTGATCATCTCACATGATCTATTCATGTTATTGCTATTGCTAAAAGAAATGCATTTATTTATTTTGTGACCGAGGTAATAGACAACTAGTTGATATCTCGTACTTTGTTGCGAAATATGTGAATGAATGCATGTTATATATTATAGAAATGATGAATGTATATGTTTAAATAATATAAAAATGATGTCAAGATAATGATTTGACATTGCTTGTATAGTGAGTTCTAAAAATATAACAAAATTGTAAATTATATGTCATGTTTGCATGATACTTAAAATACTATAGATAATAATTGTTAGTGGGTGATGATGTGACACACTTGCATATGATTTAAAATACGCTAGATAATAATTGCTAGGAAGTGATGATGTGGCACACTTATATGTTGAGCTTTAAAAGTTAGTGAGCTCAACTATATAGATAACATAGATAAGTATGTGTACAAATATTGAGTGTAGGGATAAGATTACAAAGTGCGTACGTAGTTGGGTTAATATTGAGCAAGACGGGGAAAAACGTATAATGAATGAAAACTCAACGCTCAATCAAATCAGAAAAAACTCACACCTTTTTCTATTCTTGTGCCAATTTGCCTAAATTTTTGTATATTGGGAAAATAATTATACCTTCGCTTGGTGCTTGTCTGCTGCATGTCTGCATATTGTGTTTCCATGATTTGCACAAAACAAAATACGGAGTAAAGAAGATGGATAGTACAGTCATAGCAACTCATAGTGGCCATACATACTCTAATTTAGCATTATCACTAGATCATATTTATGTATGCATGTCATGTTAATTTTTTGAATTAAAATATGTCGAATTATGACTAAATATTCAATAATCCAAAAACTTGATATGTCTTGTTCGGTAGTTGGTTTTGTGGCATCACTAAAATCACATGCTTTCGATGGTTCAAATTATAAAAAGATGGAAAGCGCATGCACTACTGTGGTTGATGGCTATGTAATGCTTCTTTGTTTCATGGGGCAAGACGTCCGAACGGCTTCACTCGCCTAGGGAGGAGGCTAAGTTCGAGGCAATGGATTGCTTGTTCCATGAAGCATTGATCAGCCGACAACATAGTGGACGTGTACATGCACATGCCTTCTAGGAAGGACAGGTGGGATGCACTTGAGGCCAAGTTCGAAGTCTCCAATGCCGGCAGTGAGCTGTATGTCATGGAGCAATTCTATGACTACAAGATGGTCGATGATCGATCTGTATTAGAACAAGCTCATGAGATTCGGATGCTGGCAAAAGAGCTTGAGAACAACAGTTGTGAGTTACCGAAAAAGTTTGTGGCAGGTGACATTATTGCCAAATTGTCACTTTCTTAGTTGGACTTTACCACTTCTCTAAAACACAAGAGGCACGAGTTCAGTGTTACTGATCTCATTGGCTCTTTGGGTGTTGAGGAGAAGGCGAGGGCAAAGGACAACCGTGGTAAAAAGATAGAGGGAGATTCTAGTGCCAATTTGGTGCAGAAGAAGAATCCTCATGCATCTCACAACAATAAGAAGGTCAAACCTGATGTCAAACCCAAGACTACAACCAATTTTAAGAAGAAAGGTAAGGAAAAGGCAAAGCACGACTGCTTTGTGTGTGGTAAGCCTGGGCATTGGGCCAAGGATTGTCCTGATCATAAGGACAAAAAGTCTGCAAACATGGTCATTAGCGACGGAGTAGGAACATCGGGGTATGGTAATTTTTTACCTACATTTCTCTTTGTTTTTCACTCATCTGAGTGGTGGGTTGATACTGGTGCTAATATTCATGTGTGTGCTGACATTTCCATGTTTTCTTCTTATTAGGTCGGGAGAAGTTCCTCCTTGCTGATGGGGAACGGTTTGTTTGCAGTTGGTCATGGTATTGGTACGATCGATCTGAAGTTTACTTCGAGAAAGACCATGCAACATGTTCCCTCGATAAAGAAGAATCTTGTTAGCGGGTCTCTATTGTGTAAAGATGGTTTTAGACTTGTGTTTGAATCTAATAAATGTATCGTATCTAAATATGGAACATTTATTGGTAAAGGTTATGACAACGGAGGCTTGTTTCGCTTTTCCTTAGATGATATGTGTAATAAAGTTGTGAACCATGTGAGCAATGATCATGAGTCCAATGTTTGGCATTTGCGATTTTGTCATGTGAATTTTGATTGCATGACGTGCTTAGCTAACATGAGTTTAACCCCGAAATTCACTTTGGTCAAAGGTTCTAAGTGCCATACTTGTGTTCAAGCGAGACAACCTCGCAAGCCTCACAAGGCATCAGAGGCGAGAAATTTGGCACCTCTAGAATTTGTTCATTCCGATCTATGCGAAATGAACGACATATTGACTAAAGGAGAAAATAAATACTTCATGACACTTATAGATGATTGCACTAAATTTTGCTATGTGTATTTACTGAAAACAAAGGATGAAGCATTGCATTACTTTAAGATCTATAAAGCTGAGGTAGAAAACCAACTTGAAAGGAAAATCAAACGGTTAAGGTCTGACTGAGGTGGAGAGTATTTTTCAAATGAGTTTACTTCATTCTGCGAAAAGTTTGAAATTATTCATGAGAGGACGCCTCCCTATTCACCCCAGTCAAATGGGGTGGCCAAAAGAAAGAACCGTACTCTAACTGAGATGGTGAATGCCATGTTAGACACTCCGGGTCTTTTCAAGGAATGGTGGGATGAGGTTATATTGACTGTGTGTCATGTCCTGAATAAAATTCCTGCTAAGAATAAAGGAGTAACACCATTCGAGGAATGGAAAAAGATGAAGTTAAATCTCTCATACTTGCACACATGGAGTTGTTTGGCTAAGGTAAATGTACCTATAGTCAAAAAACGCAAACTTGGACCAAACACTATAGATTGTGTGTTCCTGGGTTATGCTGTCCGCAGTGTAGGATATAGATTCTTAATTGTAAATTCTGAAGTACCTGACATGAGAGTTGGTACAATTTTTGAGTTCAGAGATGCTACATTTTTTGAGGATGAATTTCCCATGAAATATGCACCTAGTACTTCTAGTCAAGAACCTACTTTGTCCCCTGAGTCCTTTGTGTCGATAGAACACAATGATCAAACGCTTGAGGAAAATTCTGAAGAGGATAATATTGTAGCTACTCGAAAGAGTAAGAGACAAAGGACTGCAAAGTCTTTTGGTGATGACTACATTGTATACCTTGTGGATAACACTCCAAGAACCATAAAAGATGCATATTCATCTCCTTACGCTGACTATTGGAAGGAAGCGGTACGCAGTGAGATGAACTTTATTATGTCTAATGGTACTTGGGAAGTCATCGAGCGTCCATATGGGTGCAAACCTGAAGGATGCAAGTGGGTTTTCAAGAAAAAGCTTAGGTCTGATGGTACGATTGAAAAGTACAAGGTGAGGCTTGTGGCTAAGGGTTATAACCAAAAGGAAGGCGAGGATTTTTCGACACTTATTCGCCAGTTGCTCACTTGACCACGATTTGAGTACTACTTGCTCTGGCAGCCTTTCATGGTCCTCTCGTTCATCAGATGAACGTTAAGACAACTTTCCTCAATGGAGACTTGGAGGAGGAGATCCATATGGATCAACCAGATGGGTATGTATTAGAAGGTCAAGAGGGAATGGTATGCAAATTGTTGAAATCCTTGTGTGGCCTTAAACAATCACCTAAGCAATGACATGAGAAGTTTGACAAAACTCTGACATCTGTTGGCTTTGTTGTGAACGAAGCTAACAAATGTGTGTACTACCGCTATGGGGGGAGAGAGGGAGTGATCTTGTGTTTATATGTCAATGACATATTGATCTTTGGGACCAGCCTCAATATGATTGATGAGGTCAAGGATTTTCTGTCCAAAAGCTTTGCGATGAAAGATTTGAGAATGGTTGATGTTATCCTTAACATTAAGCTACTGAGAGGAGATGATGGTGGGATTACACTCGTGCAATCTCACTATGTGGACAAGGTCTTGAGTCACTTTAGATATAGTGATTGCAAGTTAGCTCCTACTCCTTGTGATCCCAGTGATTAAGGAAAAATCGAAGAATAGCAAGAGATCAATTGAGATACTCCCAGATCATTAGTTCATTGATGTATCTAGCTAGTGCAATGAGGCATGACATCTCAGTTGCTATGAGCAAGTTGAGCCGGTTTGTTTCAAATCCGGGAGATGATCACTGGCATGCTCTGAAAAGAATAATGCACTATCTAAAAGGCACTATGAGCTATGGAATTCACTATGTTGGGTATCCAAAGATACTGGAGGGCTATAGTGATTCAAACTGGATATCTGATGCTGATTAGATAAAAGCCACAAGTGGATATGTGTTCAAACTTAAAGGTAACGCTGTTTCCTGGAAGTCTTGCAAGCAGACCATCTTAACGAGGTCAACAATGGAAGCAGAACTCACAACATTAGACACTACCACAGTTGAGGCTGAGTGGCTTCGTGAGCTCCTGATGAATTTGCTGATGGTTGAAAAATCAGTACCAGCTATCCTGATGAACTACGATAATCAAACGGTGATTATTAAGGTGAATAGTTCAAATTATGAGAAGACTGAAGTCTGTCAAAAAGCTAAAAACTCCGAAGTGCGTTGTACTATGTCCAGACTGCTAAAAATCTGATAGATCAGTTTACTAAGGGGCTATCGTGGAATGGGATATATACTGCATCGAGTGAGATAGGGCTGAGACCCACTTGAGTTACATAATAGTGGTAACCTATCCTATGTGATCGGAGATCTTGTGAATTAGGATGGCGAAACAAGCTATTGGGTAACTAGGAAGAGAGCCCATTAAAAAGGACTCATTTCTCTGATGTACTTCTCTCCGTATCTGTATGGCAGGATGGTGCATACCTATTGGTACAGAATTTTGACCCATCAGATGTCAAAACGGGTTCCACGTTTCCACGGCGGCCTGGGAGATCTGCTTAACTCCAGTGCAGGTTCAATGGCTTGCCTAGGTGTTTTTAGGGCGTGCCAGTTGATTTGATCTGCAATCAACAAGAATAAACAAGTAAACCAAGTTAGTAAACGATGGCCGATCGGCCGATAGGCCGATGTCACATCGTGAATAGCTTAGCCGATTGGGCAAAGCTGTATCGGCCTACTTGAAGTTATATTGCAAATACAATAAACATACAGATCTAGTCTCATCGGCCTTTATCAACATGCTTATGTCAATTTAATGGCATCGGCCGATGAGGGATTTAGTAAAGCAAATACGCTAGCTAGTGCTCCAGTGCAAACTTGTACAACCAATCGGCTAACATAAATATACTGATCACAGAGAAATCCTAAGAATAATCTGTGACAAATATATTTATATTTTATCGATCTACTCATACAAGTGGCAAATACATATGAAAACATAAAGCAATCACATGTATTAGATAAGACTGGCTGAAACCCCAGTACTATCCTTAATTATGATCGAGGACAGGCTCTGAGTTAGATCTCAAAACAGGACTAAGGTCGATAGCAACTCAAAGTGTGAATTGAGAACTAACACAAAGAAAATCAAGCTGTCGATCGCTTATGGGGATGGTAAATACTTTGAAGGATCTAAATAAGCAAGCTAATTCGATCACCATTGGCTATGAACCCTAAAATGAGTTAATCGCTGGTGAGATAGAATTAGAAAACCATATCAAGATCATCCAAAATATGATAAACAACGATCACATCATCAGGACTTAACGTGTCTAAAACGACACGCTAACCCCGATGATGTAGATTGTCGGATACGAGTTCCTACCTCTGCTCTGGGGAAGCAAGAACTCGCCGGAAGTTAACCTCTTGCGAGGGTGGCGATGCGCCGAAAGTAGATTGAACTGTTGATTGTTGAATTTTTATTGAGAGAAAGTTTCTATGTACAGACTACCGGGATATTTATACCCGTGATTTACAACATTGTCCAGATAGGACACGATTTTATCTCTAACTAACAAACAAGTCCTTATGGTGGACTCTTGCCATAGATTAGATCGAATCTACCCTAACTTCCTAATTAAGAAATACAATTGCCTAAAACCGGGCCTTATCCCTATTTGGCAATCTCCTTTAAAGCTTAACTCAAACCCAAACCGAGCCCACTTTGCCTCCATCAGCTTCCTGCCTCCATCGGCCGATGGCCGCATTGAACCTGTATCGGCCGATACGGTCTCTCTGCTTGCGCTCCACCTGGTCCGATGCACCGCTGAGTCCGATATGGAACTTGGTCCGACTCCGGCTTGGTCCGATAACATAACCGATCCAACTCGAATCGCTCCTTCTTCTCTGCATCGGTTTTCTCTTTCCTCTTCGAGTAGATTACGAAAATTTGCTGTTAACAATATCTTAATGTGTTCTGAGTGGTTTTTCTTAAAGCAGAGATGTTGGCCTATAGAACATTTTAGAAGGAACACACCTATATGAGTCCGACTGCTAGTCACAGCCTATGAGATTTGGGTGATCTCTAGATACTAATGAAAAGGCCTGGAGTACTTATATGCTCCAAACAAAGGGGATGCTAACGACAGCCTAGTATCAGTTAAAGAATTGTGTAAAGCCTGACTGCACAAGACTGACAATTCAAGGCTTTGTTCATTGTTCAGTTGTAGTCAGGTGTAGCTCCTTTTTTAGTTGGAAGTTTAACTTAACAGTCTCCACCGAAACACTGGTATAACAAACAGGTTCAGAACTAAAAACATTTCTTGTGAGCTCTGAAATTTGGTGAGGATTGTTGGATTAAATGGGCTTAGCCCGATTTATTCCCAATAAATTCCATAGGCCCACAATTAATGTTAAGAGATTAATATCACCTTGAAAATCAATGTGGAGGGATCTTAACTTAAATAGGCTGCTATTGGAGAGCACCTGTTGAGCGGTTGAGGTGGTGGTGGGACTACCACACGCGCGCGTGTGCACGCCGAGCTGGGCCGGCCGGCCAAGCAAGGCGTGGTTGGCTGCTGCTCTCTCTCCCTAATGTTTTGCAACGTATGGGAATTAAATCATATTGATTCGGCTGATTAATTCTGGATTAACGGGTGAATGAATTCAATCCCGACTTGATTCCTCGGATTAAACTATATAACCTGTAACAACCAACGGGACAGAGACACACTCTCTATTTCATCTTCCTCACACATTCTCCTCGGCACTCTCTGTTCCGGTGCTGCTTCTGTGTCTCCGGTTCTAATCACCTGCACGCACGGGTTGTCGGGAGAGCGAGGCCTTCGGAACTCCGTCTGCTTGAGTAACTGCACGGTAGGCGGACGATCAAGTTTTTGCGGAACGCTTCTGTGCGACTGCTCTGCTTCGGTTCTGCACTGCATCATCAACTTCCTCTACATCGACTCTCTGCTTCGTCTACTTCCACTACTACAACATGTCAACTGGTGGAGGCAGCGGCGGCAATGGTGGTGGTGGCAACAGTGCCACTGAAGAAGGCGAGAACGACTCTATCAATGGAGGCAACAACAACAACACTGCCTCACCTAGTACCGGAGCGTTCTCCGAGTATGTCAAATTTCTAACCATAGTGTTAAACATGCTTCTTGATGATGCTTATTTTGTTATTAGCATGTTCAAGTTTAGCACTATCACTAAATCATATTTCTATATGCATGTAGTATGTTAATTTTCTAGATTAAAATATGCCGAATTATGACTAAATATTCAACATCTTGTCCATGTATTTTAGACTTTTAGACGTTCTGTTACATATAGATCTCATACAAATTGTAACAGATCTCATACAAACCAGTAAGAGAATCACCTTTTGCTAGAAGACCAGGACTAGTGGACTACATGCAGATCTGGACTTATAAACATCTTAGATGGATGAAGATGCTACTACTACATAAATGATTTTTTTAGACAAGACTCTTTTAGATACAGACGAACCGTAATTGGTCGTGTCTGTAAAAATTGACCTGCATTTTTGTAGATGGCTCCTTAAGAGGCGCACATGCAAAAATTGATTTTTGCAGGCGGACCTCTTAACAGGTCACATGCGAAAATAAGCCTATTTTTACAGAGCACCTCTTAAGGGGCCGCACGCAAAAATCGATTTTTGCGTGCGGGCCTCTAAATGATCCGCCTAAGTCTGAGTTACCTTCTCTTTTCTCTCTCAAAACTTCCAAAGTTTTCATCCTCATCCTCTCTCCATCTCTCTCACCTCCTCTCATTGTTTCATTCTTATCCTCTCGTCTTCTCTCTTTTCTCTCACCTCTCCTCCTCTCCTCTCTCTCACTAGCAGGCCCGGGGTGGGTGACGGTGGGCGGCAGTGGGTGCATCGGGCGGTGGCGATAGGCACGACACCTCAGCCATGGGGCGGCAAGCAGCAGCAGGTGGCGGGCGGCAGCCGGTTCGGGCTTCCTCGGGCACTCGGTGGCGAGCAGCTCGACGGCTGGCGATGGACAGATCCGCCTCCGCTGGCCCCGTGACTGCCGGATCCGTTGCTGTCGGGCCAGTGATGGCCGGATCCGCAGGCACTGGCCCCGTGATGATCAGCAGTGGACAGTTTGGAAAAATCGGATGGGCACCGACGGGCGACTCAACCGCACGTAAAAATCAGATCTGACCGTTTGGAAAAATATCTTTCCTACTAGTGTTTGTAAGTGTAACGGGATAAGTGTTGTTTCTTTTATTGTAGTATGTGGAGATCACACAACATCGGTATGGTTGGTGTGTGAGGAATGGTGCGGTGGTGATGCATGCTTATATTGAATTGGTTGTTGCCAACAACGGGTGACTATTCTTGTAAATAGAGCAAGACGAGAGGGAAACATCTAAAAATCTATGTGCTTAATCAAACAAGCCAATCACCAACTTCTCTCGTTGTTTTGGCAGTTTGCTCATTTTCTCAGACATGAAATAAAGATGATTTCCGCTCTTGGCCTGGCGGTCATTGCACATCGCTATCACCACAATGGTGAGTCCATTTTCCGCACATCCTTGTTACCAAATCCTCTTTGTGAATCCCCACATTGGTGATGTTTCCAAAAAAAAAAATCCTCACACTGGTAAAAAAACACAATAATTATAAAAGAGGTGAATTTCCTAGGTGTAATAACATATTTGAAATTTTACTTTCCTGGTATTGTTGAGATCAAACATACCCATCACCCATTTATTGACTGGTATTAAGAATATTCATGTGCTAACGCTATGGCGACAAGTGATATTGTGAACGAAACAGTCGAAAGAAGACATTAATTTAAGCCTATGTATGTTTGCGAAAAAAAGACGGTACAGACATAATATAATGGAAACATGCAGCTTTCCGCAAAAAAAACTCATCACGCACAACTTACATGTACTAGGAATTGTTTTATGATGGAGAAGTGAAGGGAGTCCTAAAAACAGGAATGTAGGAAACTTTAGATGCTTATAAAGGGAACCTTTCAGTGCTATAGAAAAAAAGGTGAACCATCTAGAAACATTTTTGCCTTTTTCTTAACCCACGTACATCTTAGGTGGATTGCTTGCATTTATCTCTACTAAGTAATGTATTTCACGCATTTAGAGCAAGTTTAATAGTATAATCAACTACCAGCTCAAATCATGTATAGTCAATCTAGTAGCTTATTCATACAATTGTTGCTTATAAATATATATTACACTATTAATACCTGGTTCCACCTCTCATACACACAGTGTCTTGAAGTCTGTGTTACAGCGAGCTATAAATCTGTAGCCAACTTTTCTTCTCTCTCCTCTCTTTTCTTCTTTACATGTGTTTACATCTGGCTTATAACTTTAAAGTTAGCTTTAGGAAAGTTTGAAAATATAGAAAATACTGTGGCAAAATGAGAAGTTAATTTCCTTAAAAAAGAAGTTCATTGTCGTATAAACAATTTATGAATTAATAGAGAAAATATAGATAAATGTTGAATCAAATGGAAACATTGATGTAAATGGCATGACCTCTCTGTGGAATGTAACTACTCTAATTTAGCAATGACATAAGCAAATTGATCGCAATTTGTAATTGTTAACAGCAGATTTTCGTAATTGACCCGGAGAGGAAAGAGAAAACCGAAGCAGAGAGGAAGGATTAAGTTGGAGTCGAACCAAGCATTGTATCGGACTCGGTGAACGTATCGGACTGGGAGAAGCGCTAGCAGGAAGAGTGCATCAGCCGATACGGATTCAATACGGTCATTGGCCGATAGAGGCTGGAAGTTGACAGAGTCAGCGTGGGCTTGGTTTGGGCTCAAGATAAGCTTCAAGGAGGTTGCCAAATAGAGATAAAGCTCGGTTTTAGGCAATTGTATCTTGTAAATCAAGTAGGTTTAGATCTAATCTGTGGCAAGAGTCTGCCGCAAAGACTTGTTTGTTGGTTAGAGATAAGATCGCGTCCTACAAGGACCCTGTTGTAATCTCGGGTATAAATATCCCGGTAGTTTGTACATAGAAACTCTCTCTCACAATCTAATACAACAACTAGTTTGTTTTAATCTACTTTCGGCGCATCGCCAACCCTCGCAAGAGGTCAACTTCCGGCGAGTTCTTGCTTCCCCAGAGCAGAGGTAAGAACTCGTGCCCGACGATCTACATCGTCGGGGCTAGCGTGTCGTTTTAGACACGTTAAGCCTCGATGATGTGATCGTCGTTTATCATGTTTTGGATGATTTTGACAAGTGTTCTAATTACGCCTCGCCAGCGATCTACTTGTTTTAGGGTTTATTGCCGACGACGGTTTAATTATTATGCTTGGCTAGATCTTTCAATGCATATACCATCCCCAAAAGCAATCGACGATTTAATTTTCTTTGTGCTAAGTTTTAATTCACACTTTGAGTTGCTATGGACCTTAGTCCTGTGTTGAGATTTAACTCAAAGCCTGTTTTCGGTTGTAATTAAGGATAGCACTGGAGTTTCAGCCAGTCTTGCTTGATATACATGATTATCATAAGGTTTTTATGTGTATCTGCCATCTACATGAATGGATCAGCGAATATAGATATACTTGGTATAGATTACTCTTTAGGGTTTATCTGTGATTGCCATATTTATATTGGTTGATTGGTTCATATAGATTTGCACTAGAGTATTAGCTAGTGTAGTTATCTTTGTTATCCCTTATCGGCCGATGCCATTGATCGATGTTAATATGTTGATGAAAGCCGATAAGATTAGATCCATGCTTTAATCTTATTTTATCATAAGTAAGCCGATATAGCTTTGCCCTATCGGCTGGGCCACGACAATGCGACATCGGCCTTTCGGCCGATCGACCATTGTTTTCTAACATGGTTTATTTGTTTATCTTGTTGATTGCAGATCAAATCAACTGGCACGTCCTACACGCACCTAGGCAAGCCTTTGGACCTGCACTGGAGTAAAGCAAACCTCCCAGGCCGCCGTGGAAACGTGGAACCCGTTTGGTTGTAGGGCGGGTCGAAATTCTACGCCAACACGCTTTTGGCATGCCCGGTGGGACACAGTCTCAGGAGAGTGGCATCTCCACTCACAGGAGAGTCGGCTCATCGTCGCTTGATGCCATGGCAAGAAGCGCAACCTCCTTCTTCTTCTCAGGACACTCGTATGCAAAATGTCCTAACTCTTGACACTTGTAGCACATAGTCTTGGATTTATCAAACCTCTTGCCACGGCTTGGACCACGCGTTGAGTCATGTCCTCTTGCCATGAGGAGCTGTTGTTCAGATCGGACCTCCTGTCCCTTGAGCAGCTCTTCATGGGCCTTCAGTGACCCAATGGCCTCCTCCATGGCCATATTGTTGGTGTCACCGAACAGCACCATCGACGAAGCAACATTGATGAACTTGGTGGAGACGGATCGCAGCAGCTTCTTCACGGCATACTTTTCCTCCACCACATCTCCGAGCTCACGGATACGCCCAACTAGCGTCATGAACTTCTCAGCAAAATCATCAACAGATTCTGCATCACTCATCTTGAGGCTATCAAGATCAGCTCGCAAGGATTGGACCCTTGCCTCCCGGACATGCTCGACACCCACATGCATGGAGTGAAATGCCTCCCACACATCATAGGCGGTCTCCTTCTTCAAAACTCGCAACAGCGTCTTGTCGTCGACCGACTGGGAGATGATCGACAAGGCCAGCTGGTCCTTGACCTCGTCGACAACCTCGGTTGTTGGCGCCTTCCCACGATCAACAGCACCCTATGCGCCATTGGTTCACAGTAGGAACTTCATCCTCATCGCCCACGCCGCGTAGTTCGTCCTTGTCAGCATCGGGAACGGAAGCCTCCCCGTCGTCATCGTCGAGTTGCCGAAGCCACTGCTCACCATGGCTTTGCTCGATGACGAATCATCACGCGGCATCATCTTCATAGCTTGGCTCTGATACCAATTGTTGGGAATCACTCCCTCACTTTAGGCAGTGCTTATCACAAGCACCACGCTCTCTAGCACTCTCTAGCGAACATGCACACCAAAGATAGAAGAAGCAAAGTATTTTCTGGTTTGCCGTTTTTCACAGCTCACGCCATTTTCTTTCTTATATAGACTTAACTCAGTTACAGAAGGATAAGACCTGACCAATTCACATGGCCGGGGCTCACGGGATACTCTAGACTCATGCAACGTGCAATTGACATGCAAGACAACTATCTAGGACCTATTCTCTCGCCACGAAATCACTTCACGGCTTGACCATTTATTTGTGACTAAACTAATATGTATCTCCTTGCACGTAGTAGATATCAGCACCAATAGCCCGGCCACATCGCACGGCTCGTCCAACTGCACTCCGGCTTCTTCGCATCGCACGTTCTTCAGCCGCATGCTTCTTCAGTCCCATGCACACACTACTAACAAATGCAAAGTCCTATACATAAAGTTTCAGCTCTACATGCGTATGAACAAAATAAACATGCAGTACTCTAATGACAAGATTAAACTCTAACAGTCAAGGCCAGCTGGTCCTTCACCCACCCTGCAACCAAACGGGTTCCACCGGGCCAAAGCGTGTTGGCGTAGAATTTCGACCTGCCCTGCAACCAAACGGGTTCCACGTTTCCACGGCGGCCTGGGAGGTTTGCTTTACTCCAGTGCAGGTCCAAAGGCTTGCCTAGGTGCATGTAGGGCGTGCCAGTTGATTTGATCTGCAATCAACAAGATAAACAAATAAACCATGTTAGAAAACAATGGTCGATCGGCTGATAGGCCGATGTCGCATTGTCGTGGCCCAGCCGATAGGGCAAAGCTATATCGGCTTACTTATGATAAAATAAGATTAAAGCATGGATCTGATCTTATCGGCCTTCATCAACATATTAACATCGATCAATGGCATCGGCCGATAAGGGATAACAAAGATAACTACACTAGCTAATACTCTAGTGCAAATCTATATGAACCAATCAACCAATATAAATATGGCAATCACAGATAAACCCTAAAGAGTAATCTATACCAAGTATATCTATATTCGTTGATCCATTCATGTAGATGGAAGATACACATAAAAACCTTATGATAATCATGTATATCAAGCAAGACTGGCTGAAACTCCAGTGCTATCCTTAATTACAACCAAAAACAGGCTTTGAGTTAAATCTCAACACAGGACTAAGGTCCATAGCAACTCAAAGTATGAATTGAAACTTAGCACAAAGAAAATCAAGTCGTCGATTGCTTTTGGGGATGGTATATGCATTGAAAGATCTAGCCAAGCATAATAATTAAACCATCGTTGGCAATAAACCCTAAAACGAGTAGATCGCTGGCGAGGCGTAATTAGAACACTTGTCAAAATCAACCAAAACATGATAAACGACGATCACATCATTGAGGCTTAACATGTCTAAAACGACACGCTAGCCCCGACGATGTAGATCGTCGGGCACGAGTTCTTACCTCTGCTCTGGGGAAGCAAGAACTCGCCGGAAGTTGACCTCTTGCGAGGGTTGGCGATGCGCCGAAAGTAGATTAAAACAAACTGGTTGTTGTATTAGATTGTTAGAGAGAGTTTCTATGTACAAACTACCGGGATATTTATACCTGAGATTACAACAGGGTCCTTGTAGGACGCGATCTTATCTCTAACCAACAAATAAGTCTTTGCGGCAGACTCTTGCCACAGATTAGATCTAAACCTACTTGATTTACAAGATACAATTGCCTAAAACCGAGCTTTATCTCTATTTGGCAACCTTCTTGAAGCTTATCTTGAGCCCAAACCAAGCCCACGCTGACTCTGTGTTGGCGCAGAATTTAGACCCGTCCAGCAACCAAACAGGTTCCGCGTTTCCACGGCGGCCTGGGAGATCTGCTTAACTCTAGTGCAGGTCCAAATTGGCTTGCCTAGTCGTGCGCAAAGCGTGCCAGTTGATTTGATCTGCAATCAACAAGAAACAAGTAAACCATATCAGAAAACAATGGTCGATCGGCCGATAGGCCGATGTCACATTGTTATAGCCCAGCCGATAGGGCAAAGCTGTATCGGCTTACTTGATACAATAAGCAAATTGAAGAAATCTAATCTCATCGGCCCATGCTAAAAACGTGTGACATATTAATGAAATTAGCCGATGAGGGTTTCATGAGGATAACTACACTAGCTATTACTCTAGTGTAAACTTATACAAATCAATCGGCTAACATAAATACACCAACCATAAAGAAGTGTTTAAAAACACTCTGTGACCAATATGTTTATATTCGTCGATCCACATGTATAAGTGGCAAACACATGCAAAAACATAAATAATCACATGCATTAGATAAGACCGGCTGAAACCCCGGCGCTAACCTTAATCACAATCGAAAACAGGCTTTGTGTTAGATCTCAAAACAGGACTAAGGTCGATAGCAACTCAAAGTGTGAATCGAAACTTAACACAAACAAAATCAAGCTGTCGATTGCTTTTGGGGATGGTAAATGCCTTAGATAATCTAAACGAGCAAACTGATTCAACCATCATCAGCAACAAACCCTAAAACGAGTTAACTGCTAACGAGACAGAATCAGAAGGCCGCGTCAGAATTAGCTAACACACGATAAACGACGATCACATCATCAGGGCTTAACGTGCCTAAAGCGACACGCTAGCCCCGACGATGCAAACCCACATTGACGCTGTCAACTCACAACCCGTATCGGCCCACGACCAAACCAAATCCGTATCGGTCGATACGCTTTCTATGGCAACACCTCCCCAGTCCGATACGGTTACCGGGTCCGATACGAAGCCTGGTCCGACTCTAACTCAATCCTTCCTCTCTGCTTCGGTTTCCTCTTTTCTTTCCAAGTCGATTACCAAAATCCGTCGTTAACACATGCCCCACAATTCCGCTTCATTATATAATGTGGCGGAATTAGCTCCAAGGAACTCATCGACTTCTTTGCTAGGTCTAATCTGAAAACCGCGCAGATCCAGATTCGAATCTTTCCGCCGCCGATTCAACAAACTCTTCGTGTTCTTCAACTCCGGCGACCCCTCGGCGTTCCGTCAACATCGACCCCCTTCACAGCGACCCCTTCAACGACAACGATGGCCTCCGCCCTGTTCTATGCCTCCGAGATCCCTGCGGTAAGTCAATTCCTTCAAAATCCACATTATCGCTTTTTCCACCGATTTCTCCAAGTTAGGGTTTTTACTCTCTGCCCCCCGGGTCTTATATTTTCATCGTCATTCTCACGATCTAGGTCTTCAAAAACTAAATCTTGATCCCCACCGACGACAAATCCCATCGCTTTCTGCTAGGCCCCATGGGCGATCACGACCCAACTTGGCTAATCAATGACGAGACGGACAGAATCCCCTTTAGGCAAGCCAAGCCCAATGTTTCTTCCTGGAAACATACCTTCAGGTCCTGGCCATCAAAGCTTAACGGATACAGAACCTGGCATAAGAGGATTGCTGCTGCCAAACAAGTCCACTGGGACGAGATTGGGATCGGCCAATGCATCACTCTGTCCCTGGTCGATACCAAGAAGAACGAGCCACTTATGTCAGCTGCCAGCTACTTCTGGTCCAGTGCCTTGAACGCCTTTATGTTCAAACAAGGTCCGATGACCCCCACTCTGATCGACGTCAAGATACTAACAGGGTTGGACATTGATTTCGATATCAACCCCTTCAGCCTCCTGATACATAGCAGCCACAAGTTAAGACCAAAAAGATTGGAGGTTGGTCTGGGTACATCTCTGAACACATGGAACAAGGATCGGTCTCAGAACGAGAACATGTAGCCTTCCTGACATTATGGTTGGAGAGATTTGTCTTTTGTGGATCGACCTGCAGCCCCACTACAAACTGTCAACACTTGGCTCAGGCTTTGGTCGACAAGAAACAAATCCCCTTGGGCCGATACCTTTTGGGAGCTGTCTATCGGCTGCTTCATGCCTCCACACAAGATTTGATACTAAAACAAATTGTGGCCCACGGAGGACCATGGTGGTTTGTTCAGCTCTGGCTCACCATCCACACCAACCCCATGATCAATCGGCCTCCGTTATCGGACTCCTGCTTCCCTTCCAAATATGCTAATCATGAAGACCCCAGGACCAGAAGATGCATGTCCTATGGGGAAGCAGCTTCTGTCTACCCAGGCGCAGACCAATCGGCCGAGGACATGGCTATGTGGTTCATTCGCTTCTTCACCGGCCCTCCATCGGCCAGAATGGACATGTTTGTCTACACATCGGACCGAGATTTCGAACTCCCTGACGATCTTCAACTGAGTTTGATAAATGATGATTCAGAGTCAAGGGAATTGTTCATGATCGGCCTCACCCCATGCCTGCTCCCAGTAGGCCTATTTCAAGGAAGAAGCACTAGCCTGTCTTACGAATTTTATAATCCAATGGTGGCCGCTAGACAGTGCGGGCTTGGACAACTTCCTGTGAGTTTGTATCTTCATAAGCTCCTAGAGAGCAGAGGCACGGTTCCATTGGCGCTGGTCATGAGCAAAGCGCTGGAAATCGAACTCCCAAATCTCGGCGATTGTGACCGATTGCATCTGAGCGCCTTTGTTCATATCAGTTTTCAGACATGGTGGCAAGAGTGGGCTGCTCATATTTTCCACCAATCGGCCAGATTCTATGTGATGGGCCTTATCAAAAACATCAGCCCTTAGGTCCCCGATGATCCGATTTCGGCTGTGAGCAACAGTGGGCGAGAAATCTTTTATCATCAAGCCCTAGCCCCGTCAGGATCAACTGTCAGGGAATCAATCATCGGCCTTACTGCCCCAAAATTGGCGTCGCTTCTCCAAGGTCCGATGCCCAATGAAAACCCTAAAAGGAAAGCGCCAGCCAGAGGCAAATCACAGAAAACCAGCAAGAAAGCTAGAACCGATAATCAGGCCGATGTCGAAGAGCTAGACCCTTCCCTGAACGACTTCCTCGACGAACAAGTAATAGAGGAGGAGGTTGACACAGCAGCGGCTGACGCACACGAAGAAGAAAACCCATTGGTCGAAACCACCCAGGAGCCATCGGCCGAAGTCACTGAGATCCCACCGGCCGATGACCAAGATGATGCCCCGCAACCAAAAAGGACCAGACACGCAGTTCGCAAGGTCAATATAATCTCTTCTTTGTGTTTACATAATCCCCTCGTACTGTCATACTTTAACTTCATATCCTTTTCAGGCTGCGGCGTCGTCTGTGTTGAAGGAGAGAACTCGATCGGCCCCTTTACCAAGAACCAAGAAAACCACTCTACAACGGCGCGAACGAGCCAAGGCACGATTGAGGACTCCTTCTCCTTCTCCACCACCCTCTTCGACTGTCTCGGTAAGAGTTGATTTTTTGCATCATCTTGCTATTTTCATAACCCTATTTACCAATTTCCTGCTTTTTCAGCCTAGGGCTCCATCACCTTCACCACATCGGCCAACCCCCTCGCCTACTGCTTCAACACAGCAAAGGGAGGCCGATGCAAGCACCACCGATGCTCCAACACAGGTAACCACGATTACTCTGATCCCCTTTCTGCCGGTTCCTGTTTAACAAGGCTAACCTTGACCCATATTGATATTTGTAGAACCTAGCCGATATGTTTTCTTTTGATATCGGCCAGTTTCTTGACGATGAGGACAAGGAGCCACCCACCACAGCCAGGGCGTCAATTTTCGATGATCTAAAGAATCGGCTGGAGTCCTCGTTGGAGTACTTGGTGGAAGATTGCACCCCCATCAGGGTTAGGGTACAAGAAATTCAGGATGAACTGCCCGAAAGCCTGATGGAAATTCTAACACCGGCCATCTTCTTGGAGCAATACCGATTCAAGCTCAACAAGGCAAAAGAAAGACTCGCAGAGCGACGAGAGCGTGAGCAACTGGAATCGGCCCTGTCCGCTAGCAGGGCTCAAGTTAATGCTGACAAGACCAAGTTGGACGAGCTAGCGGTGGAGCCGATTGTCTTGAAGCACAGACTTGAAGAACTCCGTCGTCTCGAAGCAGAGCTAGAATGGAAGCTGGAAGCCACGCGCCACGAAATCCAAGAAGATGAAGCCGGGATAGCTGCATCACCCAAGGCTATCGAAGACCAGACGGCAAAGCTCAAGGCATCGGCCAAGTATCTTGCCACCCTGAGTAAGTCATTGAAGCCAATCCCAGGGTCGACGGCCGATGACGCCCAAGCTATAGAAGACATTGAACAAATTTGCCGTAGAGCCATTGCAGCTATTGCAGACTTCATAGGGTGATGTAACCTATTTTTTCTTTTTACCGTGTAAATACAAACCTTATCGGCCACGCAGCCGAATTTGATCTGAAAATTCTAGTGTGAAAATTGTTTCTGAAATCCATCCTGCGAACAGATATCCCTTTACTAATCAATCTCATCGGCCAGAAAGCCGAATTCGATCTTACTCCAAAGAAGAAAATTCCTTGAGAAATTCCGCGCTTGTATATATATATGCCCCCCAAATTTTAGAAGATGAGGGCTCATGTTGTAAAATTTGAACTAAGGGCGATAGTCTGTATCGGCCATCTAAAGACGATGCATAACACATCGGCTGTAATCATAAATCGGCTGGAGGGCCGATCATGAGTCGATCCAGATGCTAGGATAATATTTCTTTAAGTACTTGCCATTAAGAGCTTGTCCATAAATCTCGCCATCCAGCCCCTTAAGCAAATAAGCATTGTGAGGGACACATCGATGAATCTGAAAAGGACCTTCTCAATTAGGTGACCACTTATCGAATTTGTTATCTCTGGAACCAATCGGCATTATTAGCTTCCATACAAGATCCCCTTCCTCAAATGACTTGGCAACAACCTTTTTGTTATAATGACGAGCCACTCTATCTTTATCACGTTTGATCTTCTCTAAGGCCCGTAATCGGACATGCGCCAAATCATCTAACTCATCAACCATAAGATTATGGTACTCATCGGCTGTCAAGTCGTCTTGCAAAGCAATCCTCCTTGAGCCGATGTTAGTTTCCCACGGCAGCACCGCTTCGTGTCCATAAACCAACTGATACGGAGGCACTTGAATTGCATCATGGCAAGCCATCCGATACGCCCAAAGGGAATCGGCCAGCGTTGTGTGCCATTGCCTCGGCTGTTCGTCGATTTTCCTCTTGATTAACTTGATTAAAGTCTTATTAGAAGCCTCTGCCTGTCCATTAGCTTGCGCGTAGTAAGGAGAAGAATTTAATAATTTAATGCCCATGCTATCGGTGAACTGGACGAACTCATCGGACACGAAGATTGATCCCTGATCGGTGGTTATCGTCTGAGGTAACCCAAACCGATATATAATATATTCCTTGACAAACTGAATTGCATCTTTGGAATCAACCTTCTTAAGGGGAACGGCCTCAACCCACTTTGTGAAGTAATCTGTAGCCACCAAGATATATTTGTGTCCCTTGCTCGATGGCGGGTTAATCTGGCCGATCATATCTATTCCCCATCCACGAAATGGCCACGGCTTTATGATTGGATGCATAGCCGATGCCGGTGCTCTTTGAATTGCTCCAAACTTCTGACAATCGTGACATCCTTTATAATACTTGAAACAATCCTCAAGCATGGTTGGCCAAAAATATCCGACGCGCTTCAACAGCCATCTCATTTTATGGGCCGATTGATGGGTTCCACAAATCCCTTTATGTACTTCACTCATAACAATTTTAGCCTCCTCGGGGCCTAGGCACTTGAGTAAGACACCATCAATCGTCCGATAATACACGTCATCGTCCAGCAGGACATAATGTAAAACTTTATACTTCATTCTTCGTGACGCCGATTGAGAAGGATTTCTCACATACTCGATGATATCAAACCTCCAATCATTGGCATGCACGAGAGCGATCTGAATCTAAACATCTTTAGCCATCGGCCTGTAACCTGATGCCCCCTGAGCTAAATCATTGGCCTCGAAGTTCTGCTTCCTGGGTATATGCCTTATCATCACAATCTTAAAACCTTGCAGTAACTCCTTGCACTCCTCGTTGTAGACTCTGAGAATATCGTTCTTGCATTCATATGCCCCAGAAAGTTGATTGATTACCAGTTGCGAATCACCAATGATTTCTACGGAATCGGCCTCGACTTCTCGTAATAACTGCAAGCCTTTAAGCACCGCTTCGTACTCTGCTTGATTGTTAGTATAATAAGGCTTGATAGTAAAAGCAAACTCAAAACTTGCCCCCCGAGGGGATATGATAACTAGGCCAATACCGCATCCATGTCTGCAGACGGATCCATCAAAATACAATGTCCATGGCACAATATCTGCATACGCAACTGACTCGTCTCTGTGTTGAACAATGAAATCGGTCAGGGCTTGTCCTTTGACTGCTTTGGCCGATTCATATCTGAGATCAAACTCTGTTAAGGCAAAAATCCACTTCCCAATTCTTCCTTTTAACACAGGGGCCGATAACATGTATTTCATCACATCGGCCTTACTTACCACAATGCACTCGTTGGAAAATAAATAATGCCTCAATTTAGTACATGAAAAATATAAGCACAAACATAATTTCTCCACCGGTGTGTACCTTGTCTCAGCGTCTAGCATCCTCCTACTGAGATAAAAAATAGCTCTTTCCTTACCATCAATATCTTGCACCAAGACTGAGCCGATGGATTTCTCATCGGCCGATAGGTACAGTCTGAACGGAACCCCTTTCTGTGGAGGGATTAGAACTGGCGGAGAGGTTAAATACTCCTTGATATCGTCCAGCGCCTTCTGCTGCTTATCACCCCATACGAACTCTTCATCCTCTTTTATCTTCAATAACGGAGTGAATGGCTCTATTCTTCCTGACAGGTTTGATATAAAGCGCCGAACAAAATTGATCTTGCCGCGCAGAGATTGTAACTTGGTCTTGTTCGTCGGAGGTTTGATTTTCTTTATAGCATCGATATTCTTCTGTGTAATCTCGATTCCTCTTTCGTGGACCAAGAAACCCAGGAACCGACCGGCCGATACGCCAAAGGCACACTTGTTAGGGTTCATTTTTAAGCCATACTTCCTCGCTCTTTCAAGTACCTTGCGTAAATCGGCCAAGTGCATATCATATTCTCTTGACTTCACGACGACATCATCAATGTAAACTTCAATCAAAGAGCCGATGAGATCATGAAAAATATAATTCATGGCCCTCTGATATGTAGCTCCAGCATTCTTTAAACCGAATGTCATGACGACCCATTCATATAGGCCGATTGCCCCTGGGCATCGGAAGGCTGTTTTGTGAATATCTTCTTCGGCCATGAAAATTTGGTTGTAGCCTGCGTTCCCATCCATGAAGCTGATAACCTTGTGCCCAGACGCGGCATCGACAAGCAAATCGGCCAGAGGCATAGGGTACTCGTCTTTCGGTGTTGCTTTGTTCAAGTCTCTGAAGTCAATACATACCCTAAGCTTGCCATTTTTCTTCACTACTGGAACTATGTTGGAGACCCACTCTGCGTATCGGCAAGGTCTGATGAAGTTGGCATCATAAAGTCGTGTGATCTCTGCCTTGATAGCTTCGTGCATATCGGCCTTGAATCTCCTAGGAGCTTGTTTAAACGGCCGATAGCCTGGTTTGATTGGTAGCCGATGTTCTACAATTGATCGACTTAATCCTGGCATCTCATGATATTCCCATGCAAAACAATCCATGAATTCTTTCAACAGATTTATAAGATTACTCTTGTATTCCTTTGGCAGGTTAGCACTTACGTACGTCGGCCTAGGCCTATCACCTATTCCTATATCAATCTCTTCAAGTTCATCGGTCGACGTAAAACCGTGTCCCAACTTGCCATCTAGCTCATCCACCGCATCATCTGTGTAGGGACTAGCTTGTTCATCTTCAACGGCGGACGGCACATCTTTGTAAAGTAACTGCTTGTCTTGATCTTCAATCGTCTCGATGTCGCAGTCAGTTACTTTGAGGAAATCGGCGTCCCAGACTCGTCCGGACATGCAGTCGATTCCCTCCATCTCCCATACTGCGAGATCGGCATTGGCCACGTGTTCCAACCGATCGGCCTGCACGATCTCAACCTGGTCCCCTTGCCATTGCATGAGGCATTGGTGCATTGTTGAAGGGACGCAACAATTTGCGTGGATCCAATCCCGTCCCAACAACAAGCTGTAGGAACCCTTTCCGTCGAAGACGAAGAAGGTGGTGGGTATTGTTTTGCTGCCCACGGTGAGTTCCACGTCTAGGACCCCCTTCGCTTCGGACGCGTTGCCACCGAAGTCCTTTAATACCATGTTGGTCTTGATAAGGTCTTCAGGTACCTTCCCAAGCTTCCTGAAGGTTGTGTATGGCATTAAATTGACCGCCGCGCCGCCATCGACCAGCATCTTCGTCATCGGCCGCCCATTGATGAATCCCTTGATGTATAACGGCTGCAAGTGTCTGTAGCTGGCGTCAACTGGCTTGTCGAAGATGGCTTGATCTGGTGACAACTGTAGTCTGGCCAAAGATTGTTCGTCGTCGGCCATCGCTTCATCAGCCGCCTGCACGCTATACTCTGCTGGCAATATGAAAACCATATTAACAGGCGCCGATGCCACTCTTTTACTTTTTGAAGCCGAAGAAGCCCGAGCTGTGTTGGAAGTGCCCTCATCGGCCTTGACCACCGTGGATTTTATCCTCCACTCCTTTTTGGTCTTGGCTGGCCGATGGGCTATCTCTGCCTGTTGCTCCTGGATTTGCTCCTTCCTCCTTAGCCTCTGAACCCGCCGTTTTTGTGTCTTTGTGAATACATCGCTTGGGCACCATTGGGGGTTCTGGACTTGCTCCTCGTCTTCAATATGTTGCTCTTGGTGCATCGGCCCTAACCTCTCATGAACCGATTTTCTTTGCTTGGCCGGCCGATGCGCTTGCCTGCTTGAGCTGCCCTGATAAGAATCTTCTGCACCATTGCATGCAGGGCACTCCTGGATAGATGGCAACCTCATTCCCTCATTCCAGCAGAACCGAAAAAACTCGCACTCCCAATGTGGGTTGTAGGAGTTGTCTTGATCGGCGTAGTCTTGAGCTTGTTCTTCCTGCCGCCGCTGGTATTTTCTAATCAGGCCCTCAGAGGTCTGATAAGGTCGCTTGCCGGTTCGATGGGCACTGCCATCGGCCCTGTCCGCCCGCACCATGTTGACTGGGAACGGATGTCCTTCGATCTTCATCGGCCGCTTGGCATCATCGATTTTAATCCTGCCTTGCTCGATGGCCGATTGAATCTGTTGTCTGAAGATCTTGCATTCATTTGTATGGTGTGAATAAGAGTTGTGCCATTTGCAATATCTTCTTTTCTTGATATCTTCGGCCGATGGCAACACGTGACCCACTGGCAACTGAATTTGCTTTTCTTGCAACAGTAGATCAAATATCTTATCGGCCTTGATGATGTCGAAGTCGTATTTATCTTCCTTGTCGCCCTTCTTGGCCCATTGGCAAGTTGTCGGCTTCCTCATCCGGGCCCACTCGGCCAGGTCGACATCAACATCTTCCTCGTCGTCGTCGTCGGAGGCATACTGATAAACTGTGTTGATTTTCTTTACAAACTTCTTTGCCTCCTGGAATCGTTGTTCGTCGGCCGATACCCGTTGTGCTAGCTGAGCTAGGCTGTCAAATTCCTACGAGGAGAACCTCTCGCGTATCGGCCCTAGCAATCCTTGAAATGCCAAATCGGCCAACTGGGAATCGATCAAGCTGAGGCTGTAACACCTGTTCCTTGTCTCTAAACCTCTGGATATACTCTGGGACCGATTCATCCACTCGTTGTCTGATGGCAGTTAGATCAGACAGTTTCATCTCTTGTACGCCATTGTAGAAATACCTGTGAAACTGTTTCTCTAGATCTATCCATCCTCTGATGGAATTGCAGGGTAAAGATGAAAACCACGTGAATGCAGACCCTGATAAGGATAGAGGGAAAAACCTCACCCTCAACGCCTCGATAGCCGATGCCTCCCCGCACTGTGCTAGGAATCGACTGACATCCTCGTACGTCAAGACGTTGTCCTGCCCCAAAAACTTGGAGAAGTCCGGGATCTTGTATCGGCCTGGCAATGGCACTCTGTCGAATTCCTCGGGATACGGGTGCCGATACACTGTAGAGTTTTCCTTGGGCTTCAAGCCGAACTGATCTCGCATCACTTCAGCTGTCATATCGGCCCAGTATCCTGCGGGCCGATGTGGGAGGTCTTGCTGATATGATTGCTGCAAGCCCTCTACTTGATACTGCCTGGGGGAGTACGGCTGGTAATGGTGATCAAGATTCTGCGCGCCATACTGCCCTGCGGTGTGCTGCTGGTAGCCTTGTGGCACATTGTATGCAGCTTGAGGTGGAGGATTGTTGAACACCGGGGCTTGTGGCTGTCCGGCCGATGGCTGGTGAACAGGAACTTGCTGCATCGGCTCGATCACTGGTTGCTTCCCCTTGGTCCATTGAGCATATTGCTCCTCCGTGATGTGCTGAGGGCTCCCCCCTGTCTGACTGGTGAGGACCAGTGGCAGTGTTGTTGTTGGCTGCGCCGATGGGGGTGGCATCGGCGCTGTCGGCTGAGCCGTGCTCAGGTCGTTCCTCAGGGTCCGATAGGCAGGGAACTTATTTTCTGGTAAGAAAATCGGCCCCTGAGGCTTGTACTGGTGAATCGACCCATCTAGGATCGATTTGACCATATTGGTCAATGTGT
Organism: Oryza officinalis; assembly: GCA_008326285.1. Taxonomy (NCBI): domain Eukaryota; kingdom Viridiplantae; phylum Streptophyta; class Magnoliopsida; order Poales; family Poaceae; genus Oryza; species Oryza officinalis. The sequence goes on from BDMV01000005.1 coordinate 9,908,393, forward strand.
TCACCAGGATCCCCGATTGGTTGACTAGCGCAGAATGAACTGCGGAGTCAATTCTGTCTTGCAACGTCGGTGCCGCAGTATCTTCAGTCTTGACGATGTGGTCGTGCGCCGCCGCCGACGTGCCAGCTCCATCTCCAGGACTCGGCATAACTACCTTGGATTTTTGGATCAAGGCGCCTGGCCGAGTCCTAGAATATGTTTGCAGGTACATGTTCTGGAACTGCTCGACCAGATTTTCCATCTCAACCTTCTGCCCTGCATTGAGCTGGTCGGCGGTCACGAGGACGATGTTCTCCTCGAAAATCTCGACCTGCTTCGACATCTTGAGGAGATTTGTTGCTGTTGCGGAGTTTGCATTCTTTGTCCCACCGGGCGTGCCAAAAGCGTGTTGGCGCAGAATTTAGACCCGTCCAGCAACCAAACAGCTTCCGCGTTTCCACGGCGGCCTGGGAGATCTGCTTAACTCCAGTGCAGGTCCAAATTGGCTTGCCTAGTCATGCGCAAAGCGTGCCAGTTGATTTGATCTACAATCAACAAGAAACAAGTAAACCATATCAGAAAACAATAGTCGATCGGCCGATAGGCCGATGTCACATTGTTATAGCCCAGCCGATAGGGCAAAGCTGTATCGGCTTACTTGATACAATAAGCAAATTGAAGAAATCTAATCTCATCGGCCCATGCTAAAAACGTGTGACATATTAATGAAATTAGCCGATGAGGGTTTCATGAGGATAACTACACTAGCTATTACTCTAGTGTAAACTTATACAAGTTAATCGGCTAACATAAATACACCAACCACAAAGAAGTCTTTAGAAACACTCTGTGACCAATATGTTTATATTCGTCGATCCACATGTATAAGTGGCAAACACATGCAAAAACATAAATAATCACATGCATTAGATAAGACCGGCTGAAACCCCGGCGCTAACCTTAATCACAATCGAAAATAGGCTTTGTGTTAGATCTCGAAACAGGACTAAGGTCGATAGCAACTCAAAGTGTGAATCGAAACTTAACACAAAGAAAATCCAGCCGTCGATTGCTTTTGGGGATGGTAAATGCCTTAGATAATCTAAACGAGCAAACTGATTCAACCATCATCAGCAACAAACCCTAAAACGAGTTAACTGCTAACGAGACAGAATCAGAAGGCCGCGTCAAAATTAGCTAACACACGATAAACGACGATCACATCATCAGGGCTTAACGTGCCTAAAGCGACACGCTAGCCCCGACGATGCAAACCGTCGGGTACGAGTTCTTACCTTGCTCTTGGGAAGCAAGAACTCGTCAGAAGTCAACCTCTTGCGAGGGTTGGCGATGCGTTGAAAGTAGGTTAGTTTGATTGTATGATTGATTGAGAGAGAGATTCTATGTACAAACTATCGGGATATTTATACCCGAGGTTACAACAGAACCCTTGTAGGGTACGATCTTATCTACAACTAACAAACAAGTCCTTGCGGCAGACTTAAGCCACAGATTATATCTAAACTACTTAATTTACAACATACAATTGCCTAAAACCGAGCTTTACCTCTATTTGGCAACTTCCTCAAAGCTTATCTTGAGCCCAGACCAAGCCCACATTGACGCTGTCAACTCACAACCTGTATCGGCCCACGACCAAACCAAATCCGTATCGGCCGATACGCTTTCTATGGCAACACCTCCCCAGTCCGATACGGTTACCGGGTCCGATACGAAGCCTGGTCCGACTCCAACTCAATCCTTCCTCTCTGCTTCGGTTTCCTCTTTTCTTTCCAAGTCGATTACCAAAATCCGTCGTTAACACTCTGTCAACTTCCAGCCTCTATCGGCCAACGATCGTATTGAATCCGTATCGGCCGATACACTCTTCCTGCTAGCGCTTCTCCCAGTCCGATACGTTCACCGAGTCCGATACAATGCTTGGTCCGACTCCAACTTAATCTTTTCTCTCTGCTTCGGTTTCCTCTTTCCTCTCCGGGTCGATTACGAAAATCTGCTGTTAACACATGCCCCCCAATTTCGCTTCATTATATAATGTGGCGGAATTAGCTTCGAGGAACCCATCGACTTCTTCGCTAGGGTTTGTCTGAAAACCGCGCAGATCCAGATTCGCAGCCCTCCGCCGCCAATTTCTTCGCGCACTCCTTCGCTAGCCATCAACGCTTATCAACACCGGTAACACTTCGGCATCTAACAACCTTCTACTGAGATAAAAAATAGCTCTTTCCTTGCCATCAATGTCCTGAACCAGAACTGAGCCGATGGATTTCTCATCGGCCGATAGGTACAGCCTGAATGGAACCCCTTTCTATGGAGGGATTAGAACTGGGGGAGAACTTAAATATTCGTTGATATCGTCCAACGCTTTCTGTTGCTTATCATCCTATACGAACTTCTGATCGTCCTTTATCTTCAACAATGGGGTGAATGGCTCTATCCTGCCTGATAGGTTTGATATAAAGCGCCGGACAAAGTTGATCTTCCCGAGCAGAGATTGTAACTTGGTCTTGTTTGTTGGAGGCTTGATATTTTGAATGGCATCAATGTTCTTTTGTGTAATTTCAATTCCCCTTTCATGGACCAAGAAACACAGAAACTGACCGGCCGATACGCCAAAGGCACATTTGTTAGGGTTCATCTTTAAGCCATATTTCCTTGCTCTTTCTAGTACCTTGCGTAAATCGGCCAAGTGCATATCGTACTCTTTGGACTTCACGACGACGTCATCGATGTAGACCTCAATCAGCGAGCCGATAAGGTCATGAAAAATGTAATTCATAGCTCTCTGATAAGTAGCTCCAGCGTTTTTCAAACCGAAGGTCATGACAACCCACTCGTATAGGCCGATTGCCCCCGGACACCTGAAGGCTGTTTTGTGAATATCTTCTCCGGCCATGAAAATCTGGTTGTAGCCTGTGTTCCCATCCATGAAACAGATAATTTTATGTCTAGACGCGGCATCTACCAGCAGATCGGCCAACGGCATAGGGTACTCATCTTTTGGCGTTGCTTTATTCAAGTCTCTGAAATCGATACACACCCTAAGCTTGTCGTTTTTCTTCAATACTGGAACTATGTTGGAGACCCACTCCGCATACCGGCAGGGTCTTATAAAGTTGGCATCGTAAAGTCTTGTGATCTCTGCCTTAATAGCTTCATGCATATCGGCCTTAAATCTCCTAGGAGCTTGCTTAAATAGCTGATAGCCTGGTTTGATAGATAACCGATGTTCTACGATCGATCGGCTTAATCCTGGCATCTCATGATAGTCCCATGCAAAACAATCCATGAATTCTTTCAAAAGATTTATCAAATTATGTTTATATTCTCTTGGCAAGTTAGCACTTACATACGTCGGCCTAGGCCTATCACCTATTCCTATGTCAATCTCTTCGAGCTGATCGGCCGACGTAAAGCCTTGTCCCAACTTCCCATCTAACTCATCCACTGCATCATCTGTGTAGGGACTAGCTTGCTCATCTTGGGCAGCGGATGGGTCATCTTGGTTAAAGCAACTGCTTGTCTTGATCTTCAATTGCCTCGATATCACAATCAGTCACTTTGAGGAAATCGGCATCCCAAACTCGTCCGGATAAGCAGTCGATTCCCTCTATCTCCCAAACTGCGAGATCGGCATTGGCCACGTGTACTGACCGATCGGCCTGCATGATCTCGACCTGGTCCCCTTGCCATTGTATAAGGCATTGGTGCATTGTTGAAGGGACGCAACAGTTTCCATGAATCCAATCCCGTCCCAACAACAGGCAGTAGGAACCCTTTCCATCGAAGACGAAGAAGGTGGTGGGTATTGTCTTGTTTCCCATGGTGAGCTCCACGTTTAGCACCCCCTTTGCCTTAGATGCATTGCCACCAAAATCTTTCAGTACCATGTTGGTCTTGATGAGGTCTTCCGGTACTTTTCCCAGCTTCCGGAAGGTTGTATACGACATTAAGTTCACTGCCGCGCCGCCATCGACCAGCATCTTCGTCATCGGCCGCCCATTGACGAATCTCTTGATGTATAACGGCCTGAGGTGCCTGTAGCTGGCGTCGGCCGGCTTGTCAAACACGGCTTGGTCTGGTGACAACTGTAGCTTAGCCGAGGACTGCTCATCGTCGGCTACTGTTTCATCGGCCGTCTGCACGCTGTATTCTGCTGGCAATATGAAAACCATATTAACAGAAGCCGATGCTACACCTTTACCTTTGACAGACGCAGGAGCTCAAGCTGTCTTGGAGGTGCCCTCATCGGCCTTGACCACTGCGGATTTTACTCTCCATTCCTTCCTGGTCTTGGCCAGCCGATGGGCTATTGTCGCTTGCTACTCTTGGATTTGCTCCTTCCTCCTTAGCCTCTGAACCCGCCGTTTTTGTGTCTTGCTAAACACGTCGCTTGGGCACCATTGGGGGTTCTGGACTTGCTCGTCTGCCTCGTGCTGACGATCGTGGTGCATCGGCCCCAGCCTCTCGTGCATAGATTTTCTCTGCTTGCTTGGCCGATGTACTTGCCTGCTCGAGCCGCCCTGATGGGGGTCTTCTACATCATTGCACGCAGGGCACTCTTGGATGGATGGCAACCTCATCCCTTCGTTCCAGCAGAACTGGAAGAACTCGCACTCCCAATGCGGGTCATAGGAGTTGTCTTGATCGGCGTGGTCTCGTGCTTGTTCTTCCTGCCGCCGCTGGTATTTTCTGATCAGGCCCTCTGAGGTCTGATAAGGTCGCTTGCCGGTCCGATGGCCACTGCCGTCGGCCTTGTCCGTCCGCACCATGTTGACTGGAAACGGGTGTCCTTCTATTTTCATTGGCCGCTTGGCATCATCGATCTTAATCTTGCCTTGCTCGATGGCCGATTGGATCTATTGTCGGAAGATCTTGCATTCTTTGGTATGGTGAGAATATGTGTTGTGCCACTTGCAATATCTCCTCTTCTTAATTTCTTCAGCCGATGGCAGTATATGACCTACTGGCAGCTGGATCTGCTTTTCTTGCAGGAGTAAGTCAAATATTTTGTCGGCCTTGTTGATGTCGAAGTCGTACTTATCTTCCTTATCGCCCTTCTTGGCCCACTGGCATGTTGTCGGCTTATTCATTCGGGCCCACTCAGCCAGATCGACATCGGCATCTTCTTCATCATCTTCGTCGGAGGCGTAATGATAGACCGTATTGATCTTCTTCACGAACTTCTTCGCCTCTTGGAATCGTTGCTCGTGGGCCGATACTCGTTGTGCTAGCTGAGCTAGACTGTCAAATTCCTGAGAAGAGAATCTCTCTCGTATCGGCCCTAATAATCCCTGAAACGCCAGATCGGCCAGTTGAGAATCGGTCAAACTGAGGCTGTAACACCTGTTCCTTATGTCCCTGAATCTTTGAATGTACTCTAGGACCGATTCATCAATTCGTTGCCTGATGGCGGTGAGATCAGACAGTTTCATTTCTTGCACGCCGTTGTATAAGTACCTATGAAACTGCTTCTCTAGATCCATCCATCCTCTGATGGAATTGTAGGGTAACGAGGAGAACCATGTAAATGCTAACCCTGACAAAGATAGAGGGAAGAACCTCACCCTCAACGCCTCTATGGCCGATGCCTCCCCGTACTGTGCTAGGAATCGGCTCACGTGCTTGTACGTCGAGACGTTGTCCTACCTTGAAAACTTGGAGAAGTCCGGGATTTTGTATCGGCCTGGCAGTGGCACTCTGTTGAACTCCTCGGGGTATGGGTGCCGATACACTATAGAGTTCTCCTTGGGCTTCAAGCCGAACTGATCTCGCATCACCTCGGCTATCATGTCGGCCCAGTATCCTACGGGCTGGTGTGGGAAGTCCTGGTGGTAGGACTGCTGCAGGCCCTCTGCCCGATATTGCCTGGGGGAGTGCTGTTGGTAATGGTGATTCAAGTTCTGCGTATCGTACTGCCCAGCAGTATACTGCTGGTAGCCTTGCGGTGCGTTGTAAGCAGTCTGTGGCGGAGGGTTACTGAACATGGGGGCTTGAGGCTGTCCGGCCGATGGAGGGTTGTCACACCCTGATTTTCATTTCAGGGATTTATAAATTATTTAATAAATTATTTCTAGAATTTATATTAAATGTTTATTAATTTACAAGTGAAGTTGATGTGGCAAATAAAATTTCATAATTAAACATGGCTGAATTTAATTTTTATTAAATTCTTCATGGTTAATTCTACTCTCTGGAATTTTCTCGGATTTTTCGGAGCTCAAATACTAATTTTAATAATACAAATAACATTTCAGTAAATATTAAAAAAATAAATTAATCATTAAAGGATCTGATTATAATTTTATTAAATACTTTAAGTGTCCAAGTATTTTCAGGATTTTTCTTGGAATTATTTGATCACTGAAAGTATTTTTAATAATCAAAAGATCATTTCAGCAATTATTTAATTGGAAAAAGTAATTTAAGTCTCTTTCCTGATTTGGGCCGAATCTGCAGAAGTCGATTTCGTGTCCCTCTCTTTCTCAGCCCGGACTGCCCCTCCCTTCTAAAGTCTGTTTTGTGTCCTTCTTCAACCGGTCCAACAAAAAATAAAAACAAAAAGTCTACTCTTCCTCCCTCGTTACTGTTCTTCTTCAACCTCGGGCCAGCCGAACTGAGCCCGAGTTGGCTCGGTTTTTCTCCTCCAAATCCGGCCTTTTCTCTCGTGTATTCCTAAAATTAGTTGAGGGGATTTGTTTCCCTTATCTTCTTCTATCTCTTTCCCCAAAAATCCGATTTTATCCCTTTTGAATTCGGTGTGAATTTGGATTCGTTTTCGAGTTTATCTCTCCACCAAACCCTAGGTTTTCCCGGCGCAATTCCTTGCGTTTCAAGCTCGATCTCTCTCTCCCATGGCTATAAATAGAACCCCCTCCCTCTCCTCTTTCGGCCGCCACCCCTCCCTCTCTCCGCCGTCGCCGGAAATCTCCTCCCCGCAAGCTTTCTCTCTCCGCCGGCGATGATGTCATCGCTGATGTCAGCGATTAAATCGGTAAACTTCATTAATTCATCGTAACTCGGATTAATGTGGTTCCAGTTGCTAAATTTATCTAAAATCAAGGTCTATTTAATAATAATAATAAATATAAATTGTGTCATAAATCTATTTAATCTTTTTAATTAATCTTTAATTGGAGTAAATCTTGTAAAAATCATAACTAATTCATTAATTCATATGAACTCAGAATGAGGTCGTTTAAGTCTCTAAATTCATCTAAATTTAAGCTCAACCCATGTATGTTTTTTTATTTGTACTGTTTATTTGGTTTTTATTAGTGTTTTCCTTGTTTTGCGTTCTAGGTTTAGTTTTTAGTCGTTTCGAAGGATCGTTTGTTCGTTGGAAAAGTTCCTGAAGACGAGTTAAAACGCTTGTTTGCAAGGCAAGTCACACAGATCCCAAACACAATCCTTTGAGCATGTTGATCCTATATTTAAATTCTCTATTTATTTCAAATGTGCATTTATTTTTGAATGTCATTGGGTGGCGTGAACCTATTCCTTTGTTATGGCCAATTTGCATTGATTATCCTATTCCTTGATACCTTGGGTTATAAATTTGACTAGTTGGACGTTATATATTGGTTCAACTAGATAGCAGGATAATTGCTTAGTCATGCTTAGAAACATTAGCACACTATTGGGATAACTAATGTTTCACTAATACTTAATGATGGATATTTAATGGTAGCTCACGATGGTCAATCGTGATTGGTTAATTAATTTGCCAACTCAAACCTGATTAATGGTGGGTTGTGAGCACATGGTTTGAGGTATGGATAGTTGTGCTCATGACAATTAAGGACCGGTTCGCGAGCTACTGTTGTGAAGCATTAACCGTACTAACCACAAGCCAGCGTGGGCAACGGCTTTATCCTTGGTATAACATGGTTCTTAGCGGCGCACCAGACTGTGAAATGGCGATAAGTCCATGAGGGTCGCTGGGGAGTCCATACCTTGGCTAAAGGGGGTGACTATGATCCGGGAATGGTGCACTGCTCTGTGTTGTGTTATGTTGGGGGTACTGTCACAGTCTCTATTCGGGTACTTTTGCAGTATCGCGACGCATGGTTGACATGATGTTGAGGCTGTGTCTTGTGGGTAAATTTGTACACCTCTGGCCAGAGTAAAACTATTCGAATAGCCGTGCCCGCGGTTATGGGCGAGCCTAACAATGTTTTTCGTGATTAGTCCCACTTGTTCATCTATAATAATAATGTGATATATGGTGATAATTGGTTTAGCTCCTGGTATGGAATGGCTAATTCCTGGTTTGGAGGTTGGATCTGTGCAACCGGGCATGGTTGTTCAGTGGTGGTTTGGGCCTGTACAACACGGGGTGTTGTTCAGTGTTGATTAATACTGTTTAATTAATTACTCTACTGTTTTAAAAATTCTCAACTCTTTGCCGATTGCTGTTTTCGCAAATGAACCTTATATTATGCCATTCTTTGGTATCCATTGCACTTGCATACTTGCCGTGTGTCTTGTTGAGTATTCCATGTACTCACTTTGCAATAATCATCAAACCTCAGTTGAAGAAAAAGAATTCAGAAGGAGAAGACGTTTGGCTTATACCCCAGTTGAGCTGCCTGTGGGAGTGGAGTTGAAGCCATCGTTAGATCGTTTGTCCGCTGCTGTTTTCTTTATTTTTTGTAAGTATGTATCGTTATTATTTTGATGATTCTCTATATTAAATTGTCGATTTGTGTACCTCGGCTGATTCCTAGACGAGGATTGTATGCACAAATTAGTTCGGAAATTACTTGTGAATTTCCGGGCGTGACAAGTTGGTATCGGAGCCATCTTGATTGTAGGATAAGCCAAATGATCAAACATTAAGGACAAATTTTCTGAAAAATTTGTGAAAATTTTTCCTTTCTTCCTTCTCCAGAATTCTTTGCAAGTCATTTTATCAATCTCTCCCTTTCTCTTTCAACTTGAATAGTTGTTAAACTTGTTGGAGAAACTCGAAGATTCGATACTATTTACATACGGAAGTCAATTCAAGTGGATCGAGAAACAAGGAGACGATGGTCGGACTAAAGTGTCAAGATGGAGTAAAGTTTGGATCCTACCTTAGAACCCAAACCACCAGAGTGACTTTTGCAGGGTAGAACGTTTGTTGTTTGCTTGTGTGTAGGTATGGTTACATTCCCGTCATTGATGTAGGCCATTGATGAGCGTGTAACTGTACTAGGTTGTTTGCTTAATCAACTTGAACAATATAATAGATTACCCACACCAGATCAGTGGTAACATGGTTAAGATCTCATCTTTAGTGTAACCCCATCCCTTCTATCTTTTCCAAATTTGCAACAGATGGTGAACACTCGTGCCAGTGAAAGTGAAAACAATAACAATGAAGAGAACTCAACACTCACTCAAGTTCTAGCCAACCAGACTCAACTTATGACAATGATGATGCAGCAGATGCAGAATCAGCTAAACCAAGGGAACAACAATGCGCATGCTGCTCAGCCGCAGAACAACTTGACAGAGTTTCTTCGTGTGAGGCCACCTACCTTCTCTAGCACTACCAACCCTGTTGAAGCTGGTGATTGGCTGCATACTATCGAGAAGAAGTTGGAACTGCTCCAGTGCACTGATCAGGAGAAAGTCATGTTTGCTTCACATCAGTTGCAAGGACCTGCTTCAGAATGGTGGGATCACTTCCGGATGAACAGAGCAGAAGGACAACCAATCACTTGGGTAGAGTTCACTGAAGAATTCAAGAAGACGCATATACCTGTAGGAGTTGTTGCTTTGAAGAAGCGTGAGTTCAAAACACTGAAGCAAAGGGATCGCACTGTGACAGAGTATCTTCATGAGTTCAATCGTTTGGCCCGTTATGCTCCAGAAGATGTACGTACTGACGAAGAAAGGCAGGAGAAATTCTTGGAAGGACTAAATGATGAGTTGTCAGTTAAGTTAATCTCTGGTGACTATGCTGATTTCCAAAAGTTAGTTGACAAAGCTATTCGCCAGGAAGATAAGCAGAACATGATGGATAACCGCAAGAGAAGAATGTTTGTTTTCAAGGAAGCACAAGGTAGCATCCAAAGGCAACGTATCAAGCCACTTTAAATTGAAGGATCGTCTTCTACATCACAAGAACAATCACAGCAGTTTAACAACGGCAGTGAGGTTGACTTAGTTAACAATGCAAGTAATGAAGTAAGCAATGAGCAAGCTACTCAACCAGAGCCAATTAAGCCAAATCAGTCTCAAGAAGACAACGGTAATGGAAGGAAGCAGCTTGTGTGTTTCAACTGCTATGAGCCAGGTCACTTTGCAAGAGAGTGTCTGAAGCCGAAGCATCAGTAACCACAATGTTGTCACAGGAGCCAATGCAGTGCCAGTTGTGTCTTCAAGTGATACAGCTCAACCAAAAGTCTCAAAGCAGCAGTAGTTTTCTTTCAGCCTTAGAATAATTATGAGTATGTATGTATCGTATTTTTTGTAAGTATGTATCGTTATTATTTTGATGATTCTCTATATTAAATTGTCGATTTGTGTACCTCGGCTGATTCCTGGACGAGGATTGTATGCACAAATTAGTTCGGAAATTACTTGTGAATTTCCGGGCGTGACAAGGGTTTACTGGAATTTGCTGCATCGGCTCGATCACCGGTTGTTTCCCCTTTGTCCACTGTGCAAACTGCTCCTCCGTGATGTGCTGGGGACTTCCTCCTGTTTGCTTGGCCAGGACCAGTGGCATGGTTGGCACCGGCTGAGCCGATGGAGGCGGGATCGGCGCCATCGGCTGAGGGGTTGAACTCAAATCAGTCCTCAAGGTTTGATAAGCTGGGAATTTGTTTTCGGGCAAGAAAATTGGCCCTTGAGGTTTATACTAGTGAATCGAACCATCCTGAATTGATTTGACCGTATTGGTCAATGTATTCACTAGAATCCCCGACTGGTTGACTAGCGCAGAGTGGACTGCGGAGTCAATGCGGTCCTGCAACGTCGGCGCGGCGTTCTCTTCAGTTTTGACGGCGTGGGCTGCCGCCGACGTGCTTGCTCCGTCTCCGGGATTCGGCATCACCATCTTGGTCTTCTGAATGAGAGTGCCTTGCCGAGTCCTGGAGTACGTCTGTAAGTACATATTCCGAAACTGCTCGACCAGCTTGTCCATCTCAGCTGTTTGCTCCTCGTTGAGCTAGTCGGCGGTCACAGCGACAACATTCTCCTCAGAGATCTCACCCTGCTTAGACATGGTGCAGTGATCTTGTTGTCGTTGAAAAGCTTGTGTTCTTCATGTCCCACTGGACGTGCCAAAAGCGTGTTGGCGTAGAATTTTGACCCGCCCTGCAACCAAACGGGTTCCACGTTTCCACGGTGGCCTGGGAGGTTTGCTTTACTCTAGTGCAGGTCCAAAGGCTTGCCTAGGTGCGTGTAGGGCGTGCCAGTTGATTTGATCTGCAATCAACAAGATAAACAAATAAACCATGTTAGAAAACAATGGTCGATCGGCCGATAGGCCGATGTCGCATTGTCGTGGCCCAGCTGATAGGGCAAAACTATATCGGCTTACTTATGATAAAATAAGATTAAAGCATGGATCTGATCTTATCGGCCTTCATCAACATATTAACATCGATCTATGGCATCGGCCGATAAGGGATAACAAAGATAACTACACTAGCTAATACTCTAGTGCAAATCTATATGAACCAATCAACCAATATAAATATGGCAATCACAGATAAACCCTAAAGAGTAATCTATACCAAGTATATCTATATTCGTTGATCCATTCATGTAGATGATAGATACACATAAAAACCTTATGATAATCATGTATATCAAGCAAGACCGGCTGAAACTCCAGTGCTATTCTTAATTACAACCGAAAACAGGCTTTGAGTTAAATCTCAACACAGGACTAAGGTCCATAGCAACTCAAAGTGTGAATTGAAATTTAGCACAAAGAAAATCAAGTCGTCGATTGCTTTTGGGGATGGTATATGCATTGAAAGATCTAGCCAAGCATAATAATTAAACCGTCGTCGGCAATAAACCCTAAAACGAGTAGATCGCTGGCGAGGCGTAATTAGAACACTTGTCAAAATCATCCAAAACATGATAAACGATGATCACATCATTGAGGCTTAACGTGTCTAAAACGACACGCTAGCCCCGATGATGTAGATCGTCGGGCACGAGTTCTTAACTCTGCTCTGGGAAAGCAAGAACTCGCTGGAAGTTGACCTCTTGCGAGGGTTGGCGATGCGCCGAAAGTAGATTAAAACAAACTGGTTGTTGTATTAGATTGTGAGAGAGAGTTTCTATGTACAAACTACCGGGATATTTATACCCGAGATTACAACAGGGTCCTTGTAGGACGCGATCTTATCTCTAACCAACAAACAAGTCTTTGTGACAGACTCTTGCCACAGATTAGATCTAAACCTACTTGATTTACAAGATACAATTGCCTAAAACCGAGCTTTATCTCTATTTGACAACCTCCTTGAAGCTTAACTTGAGCCCAAACCAAGCCCACGCTGACTCTGTCAACTTCCAGCCTCTATCGGCCAACGACCGTATTGAATCTGTATCGGCCGATACACTCTTCCTGCTAGCGCTTCTCCCAGTCCGATACGTTCACCGAGTCCGATACAATACTTGGTCCGACTCCAACTTAATCCTTCCTCTCTGCTTCGGTTTTCTCTTTTCTCTCCGGGTCGATTACGAAAATCTGTTGTTAAAAGTAATAAATAATATTTTAATGGTAAGAATTAATTAACCATGATTAGGGTAGACTTGTAAATTTTTTTTGTAAACTTTATTTGCCCATGTTAAACTAAAATTAGAGAAAAAACTATGTCTATACAACATTTAAATCATAATAGTGTTGTAATTAATTCTAATTGTATAGGTTTGTTGGTCTATAATTTTATATAAGTTGTTTATATGTAACTTTTACAGTTAGTTATTTATATATTTGGAATGTAACTGGATGTTTTGTTTCAATAGAAACTATGATACTTATAGACTTTATAACAACTAGAAACTGACATGGACAATTATTAATAAACATAGGGAAATAAATAAAAATTGTGCTGCGTACCAATATTTGTTGGACTGTTCTGCAATTTCATGTAAATATAGGAGGTTTTCTACAAAACATTGTAAACTTGGGCTAAAGCCTAGTCGACCTTTCAGCCCATTTAACATGTGAGGCGAGGATGAGCCTTAACTCATCTTGCCAAAGACATATAAAAGGCAACATACGATCGATGGGTGGTGGGTTAGGGCTTTCTTTTCCCATTCACACCCGTATGGTCCATCACCACCTTTTTCATAATGCCTCAACGCTTCGACCTCCGCCACTGCTTTTGCACAACTTTTTGCTGCTGCATCTACTTTCACCGGAGTTAATGGGAGAGTGGAGTCCAAACTGGATGACGAGGTTGAGGTGGAAGTGAACTTGAAGAAGACAGCTGAATGGAATGGGGATTTTTCATGGTTCGCATGGGTGGTCGGTCTCTTTATGCTTCCTCTTTCAATGAGGGGAAGGAGGCAACAGTGGCATGATTGGAGGTCTCTCCCTTATCCTCACTCTGTCATTCTTTGCCATCCTCTCCCTAGGCACCTCTAAGAGCAGAAGAATAGGTGGACGAAAAGGTCAAGGTGAATATGGCGAAGGCATAGACGGTGGTGTGTGTGGTGACATGAGGTGGAAGCTCAAACCAAAGGCATGGATATAAAGCTCTGCGGTGCGTTCTTTCTCTCTCTCCTCTTTCTTCCTTTCTTGTTTCATGCTTTTTGACTGACGTTGACTGCTTCAGAAGAAGTGGAGGTGGTGGTGTGTGTGACAGCCGCAGTGCTAGCGTGGATTTGAATCTCGTGTTTTTAAAGCCTACTTGCGGTTGATGTTTTTTTATTTCCTTTTTCTTTTGACTAGGTTGCTTCTGGAAACTTCTACCGAAGCCTTCAATAGATGTTTTCCATTTTCTTTCTTCACTAGAATGGTATGACCAATCCCCCTGCGGTTTGACCACCCCATATTGGCTAGTCTGGCCGGTAGTAATCAACTAGTATGACCAGCAGTAATTAATCAACTTGACTGACAGACTTCGAGTCCGAGTCCAATTTAGTTCCTTTTTGTGTTTCCTTGCTTGGGGCCTGGATTTTTTAAGTCCTAATGCACCCGTAAGCCTACTAGCATGTGGAGAGGTTGAGTTTCTTGCAAGTCCACTCCCTTGTAATGGCTATGGCCAATCCACTTGAAACAACTTAATCCAATACATAAGAATCATTCTTTTACCTTTTTACTTCAGTTCATGCCCTAGTTTTAGCCCTAGGTCATCCATCGCTAAGGTCAGAAACTACATTCAAGATCAAGGCTCTACTTCAACAACCTTGTCCATGTCAGAGGCTTGGTGCACGTGGTTACCAAATAAAGGTGTCAATAAAAGACTTAAACTTTGTGTTCATCAGGTTTGGAAAATGACATGAACTTTGTGTCCTAGCCTTGAAAGGACGAAACAAAACGGTTTAGTTATCTAGTCATAGGCCCCACCGACACCCTTTGTACGGTTACTCTGGAATACCTGAATTTTTGTATGAATTTCAACGGAATTAGATTAATTCCCTAAATTTTGCCAAAAATTTCTTCATCCCAATGGAGGCCTAATTACCTATGTAACACCATACACATCACAACATCCAAAGTATCTATGATGTGTATAGAATTGGGTCTAGTTATTAGTAATGTTTTACCACCATTTCCCTACTACAAAGTAGGTTCGCATGCTGAAATAAAATTCATGGTGATCCCTAGGACACATATACAATGTTTAACCTTGAGAGTCATACCGTGCCAATAGAAAACATAAGAAATGTGGACCCATTCCCCTTTTGATTACTTTCCTAGTTGGAAGGGGGCAGCAAACATCTAGCTAGGATTGTTACATCACAAATCATGTGCATGGTTGTGGAAGGCACATTTCTTGGTGGTTCCGAGAACATTTTTTAGGGGGAGAAACATGGTGGTGGAAGATGTGTTTTGTTTATCCTATGCAAGCAATGATGATTTCTCAGGATCTAGGAATGGCCCAACCTATGGTTATTGGTTCCTGAGTTAAGCCAAAGATAAATTAGAGCTGACACATACCTACTTATGATAAACACACAAACACCTTGAAAGTGGAAGACACACTTTTTTTGGTACCAAGCACCATTTTGCTCTCTCCTATTCAGCCTAAACCTCAGTTTATATACCTGAATAAGCAACTTAGATAGGCATTCTATCTAACAATGAACTAATTCGATTGTTGTACCCGCACACACAATTCTAACAATGTCAGAGAATTCCCAATGGTAGAATATATTAAGAATATTTATACATGTCATATTAAATGAATAATCTAAAAAGAAACTGGAATTCTGATTCACTGTATCCAATTGTTGGTCTAGTGTTGAACATCTTCTCATAATTTATATTTCTACTACCCTCTCTTTTGTGGCTCACTTATTTCTTCTGATCTCTTAATTGGTCTTCTTGTTTCTTCTTTCGATGGGGTTTTACCGGGTGAATCCTCTCTCATCCATCTCCACTATGGGAAGGACATGATCGATGTCTTTCTAACGATCCGATCTACCATATCATGTCCTTCTTGTCCATTCGGGAGGTGGCATGCACTAGTGTGCCTTCTTGTGGTGCATTAAGCTCGACATGTATTGGTTTCACATGGAGAGGGTGAAATTCTGCAGTTGTGTTGACACTGTGTTGCTAACCTGTGACGATGTTCATGCTCCCATGCATATATTCCATATTGATTCATTTGCAATAGACCGTGCGGACTATTGGATTGGTCCTGCTATCAAGCATAATGTTCAAGTGCCTAAATTTGCTGAGTATGAAATATGGGAACTTTTTAATTACTTGGATCCACATCTTGTGGGGTTCAATTCATTGCACCTAAAAACTTTGAAGCTTACTAATGTTTCTATACAAGCGAAGGTATTGGGTCTACTAAACAACACATGTTGAGTTTTACAAAATCTGTACTGATAGTCTGTTTAATTGAGGTGCAAGAAATTTCAATAATTTCACTGCAAAATTTGGATATGATCGACTACTCTCTTCTCAATGATCTTGGCATTTGTACTCCTAGCTTGGTCTTGTTGCGCATCGAGGATTAGTGAATTAAACCACCACAAGATCTGGATCCAGGAAAAGGTTCCCATATTTCATACACAACAACATATCTTGATTACTAATGTTGCCGAAGACTAGATGGTATTTGATCCACTAAACAACACATCCACAGCTTTGCAAAATCTGCTACTGATAGGCTGTTTATTAGAGGTGCCAGAAATTTCGTCAACTTCATTGAAGAATTTGGATATGCTTGACCGCTCTCTTCTAAAAGATATTAGCGTTTGTACTCATAGCTTAGTCTTGTAGCACAGCATGTATCAACAAAAGGACAATTCTTATTTTTGAAATTCCTCCATAACATACGAACAGATAAGCATCTACTTATGTTAAACACACAAGCACCTGGGAAATGGAAGACACATTTTTTTGGTGCTTAGCACCATCTTAGACCTGTCTTATTCACCATCAACCTTACTTTATATCTTAGATAATAGGCAGAAAAAAGGCCCTGTAATGTCTCTGAATGGCTGAATGTATTGAATCTTTTCATCGTTCACGGCAAAAACTTCAGATCTTGCAAAATTTAGCACGTCCATGGCACCTGGAGAAAACCCTATAGCGCATGTCTGCTGGGTGATAGTGAAGAAGAAGCTGAAGGCGCTGGCAACGGCTGTGGTAGGGGCCTTCATAGTGTGGAAGCTCGCCGCAGCCAAGCGGCTCGTTCTCTTTAAATGGAGCTACACATGGTCCTCCGGTGGTGCCCATTCCGTGTCCTTGGGATCCTCAATGAATGCCCTACTAACCATGATGCAGGTTGTGCCCCTTCCCACTAAGTATTTCATCGACAAGGAGTTGGAATATGATGTAAAGGAGGTGCCTTGGATATACCAGGTAATGAAGCAAAAGCATAAGAAGAAACCAGCAACAACAGAAACATAAAGTGTAAGACACATATTCTTTCTCGTGTTGAGAACCATTTTTCTCTCTCCTATTCAGCCTAAACCTCACATTATAAAACATAATAGATATCTTTAGTCATTACTAGCTACCTTTCATAAACATTTTTCTTTGCCAAGACATTTCTTTATAAAGCAAGCATTAGTATACCGACCGGTGTAATACCAGCCTGCTTTGGGCTAGAGTTGATCACCATGCCATTGCTATCCTCTCCTAGAAAAATAAAGAAGGCCTAAAACATAGAAAAGAAGATGGGAAAAGTAAATGCCCAAATTCAGCCGTTGCCACATCCACCACTGCTTGCCTGGAGAAAACCATACGGCGTGTGTCTGCTGGGTAATGGCGAAGAAGAAGCTTTAGCCACCGTTGATGGCTGTAGCAGGAGCATTCATGGTGCACGACCTCATCACAGCCAAGCGCTTTGTCCTGCTCAGCGAGAGCAGCACGTCATCCACCGATAGTGTCCACTCCACTGTTTCTGCATCCTCAGGCTCCTCCATGAACGCCTCACTAGCCATGGCTTAGGCTGTGCCCCCTCCCACCGAGTATCTCAGCAATGAGGTGTTGGAATGTTATGAGCAGGAGATGCCTGGGATTCATCGAAGAGCAAGGCTCTACCACCTCATCTCCGAGATCTTCCAGGTGATGAAGCCAAAGAGGAAGAAGAAACTAACAACATAAAAGAACAGCGAGAACACGGAAACAAAGACGAAGACAGTGAGAACATGAGTTCATTATGGAATTTGGATATGATTGACCACTCTCTCCGGAAGGCCTCAAGGATCAACGAATGAGCAGTTCTTTATTTTGAAGCTCTTACCTAATATTCGCAAAGATAAAAACCTAGTTATGATTGTCACAGAAACAACTGGAGAGTGGAAGGCACATTTTTATTTTGTGTTGACTACCACTTTGCTTTCTCCTATTCAGCATAAATCACACTTTATAAAACTGGATAGATATCTTTAGTCATTACTAGCTACATTCGTAGACATTTTTCTTTGCCAAGACATCTCTATGTAAAGCAAATATGAGTATACCCACCAGTGCAAACCAAGCATTCTTTGGGCTGGAGTTGATCACCATGATGTTGCTAACCGCTCCTAGAAAACTAACAAAAAAAGGCCTAAAAGGTAGACAAGAAGATGGGAAAAATAAATGCCAAAATTTAGCCGTTGCCACGTCCACCGCTGCTTGCCTGAGAAAATCCTATGGTTCGTGTATGCTGGGCAATAGCGAAGAAGAAGCTCAAGGCACCGATGATGGCTGTGGCAGGAGCAATCACGGTGCACAACCTCGCCACGGCCAAGCGGCTTGTCCTTCTCAGCGGAAGCGGTATGCTGTCCTCTGGTACTGTCCACTCCATCATTTCCGCATCTTTATATAAAGCAAGTATGAGTATACCTACCGGTGCAAACCAAGCGTTCTTTGGGCTGGAGTTGATGAGCATGCCATTTCTAACCACTCCTAGAAAACTAAAAAAATGGCCTAAAAGGTAGACAAGAAGTCGGAGAACAGAGTGCCACAATTCCGTCGTCGCCATGTCCAAAGCTGCTAGCCTGGAGAAAACCATACGATGCGTGCCTGCTAGGCGATGCTGAAGAAGAAGCCGAAGGCACAGACGATTGGCTGTGCAAGGAGCATTCACAGTGCACAACCTCGCCACGGCCAAGCGGCTTGTCCTGCTTAGTGGGAGCAGCACGCCGTCCTCCAGTAGTGTCCACTCCGTCGTTTCCACATCCTTGGGCTCCTCCATGAAAGCCTGAATACCCATAGCTCAGGCTGTGCTCCTTCCCACCAAGTATCTCAGCAATGAGGAGCTGGAATATCATGAGCGGGAGGTGCCCGGGATTCGTCGAAGAACAGGATTCTACCACCTCATGTCCGAGATTTACCAGGTGATGAAGCCGAAGAGGAAGAAGAAACTAACAACAAAAAAGAACAAAAAGGACTCAGAGACAAAGACGAAGACAGAAGCATAGAGAACAAAGGGACCTCCATGTAACTTTGCATAATTTGTACAAGGTAGCTCGAGCAGGTTGTGACCATGTGCTTGTGCTTGCAGTATTCTTTCTTGTGATCTTGAGCCATGTAGTAGAAAAATAAGGAGCCTACTGTTGTTGCTTTAGATGAGATGGTATTTGATTTACTGAACAACACATGTTAGTTTTGTAAAATCTACTACTGATAAATTGTTTGATCGATGTGCAAGAAATTTCATCAAGTTCATTACGGAATTTGGATATGATTGACCACTCTCTTCTAAAAGGATGTACTCTTAGCTTTGTCTTGTTGCGTGTCAAGGATCAACGAATGAGCAGTTCTTTATTTTGTAGCTCTTACCTAATATTCACAAAGATAGAGCCTAGTTATGATGTCACATAAACAATCGGAAAGTGGAAGGCACTTTTTTATTTTGTGTTGAAACCACTTTGCTCTCTCCTAGTATGCGTAAACCTCACTTTATAAGACTGAATAGATACCTTTAGTCATTACTAGCTACCTTTCATACACATATTTCTTTGCCAAGACGTCTCTATATAAAGAAAGTATGAGTATACCGGCGCGTGCATGTTAGCAACAGCCAAACACCTGATCGAACACCTTGTATGCCCCAGCACGACAGTGACGCAAACAGTAAACGAAGAACAGAGAAAACAGACCGGAACAGAGTAAGAAGAGAAGTTTCAGAACTTCTCCATTGATTGAACAATATATGAGGAATTTTCTGGTTCTATTGATTCGATTGAATTGTAAAACTTACAAATGAATACTTTGCTACTGCTATTTATAAAAAACAAACAGCTAAAAACCAATTCCACGATCCTAAACTTCCAGATCACATTCCTGACGCATTCAGCATTCTGAAGCTCTCCGCTTCTCCCGCACATGCGCAACAAACTCTGTTTTATTCTTCCTATCCGTTGTAACCACCATCACTTGGATTTCCTTGAGTCCATTGCTGAAATAACAGTCAACAAACTCCCCCTTAATTCAGCTATGGCTCAAGATTTCGAACACCTAGTAGGTGCCGTGCTGTTGCCAATCTCGCAGCTGGCAACCCTTTTGTTAACACATCCGCCCGCTGCTCCTCTGTTCGGACGAATTCAATCTGAATCTTCCCATTTTCGACACACTCATGAATAAAATAATATCGGGTGTCAATGTGCTTGCTTCTCCCATGAAATACAGGGTTCTTCATGAGTGCAATTGCTGACTTGTTATCAACATATAACTTCACCGGCTTAGCTTCTGCGCCGATCATTTCAATCAGCAATTCTCTGAGCCATAGAGCATGACAAGCTGCTGCAGTGGCCGCCATGAACTCAGCTTCATAGGATGAAAGGGCCACCGTCTTCTGCTTCTGTGAACTCCACGAGATTAAGCTGTTGTTGAAATAAAACACCATTCCGCTAGTACTCCGACGATCATCACTGTCACCGGCCAGATCACTGTCTGTGTAACCGACGATCTCCTCTACACCAGTATCAGCGGGAAAATTTAGCCCACAATCGATGGTTCCCTTGAGGTACCTCAGTATCTGCTTCACTGCCTTGAAGTGCATCACAGTTGGGCGCTCCATGAATCTGCTCGCAACTCCCACAGCATAGGAAAGATCTGGCCGAGTGTGCAGCAAGTACCTGAGGCACCCAATGAGTCGCCGATATTCAGTCTCATTCACCGGCTCACCATCGGCATCCTTGTGTAAGTGTGACCTTCGTTCCATGGGAATTTTGGTTGGATTGCAATCTGTCATACCAAACTGATTCAGAAGTTTCCTAGCATAGGCAGCCTGCTTGATGTCAATCCCTCTTTCATCCTGCATCACTTCGATTCCCAGGTAATAGGTGAGTAGTCCAAGGTCACTCATCTCAAATTCCCCCATCATCTGCTGCTTAAATGCTGTGATCTCGCTTGGGTTTTCTCCTGTCAGGATCAAATCGTCAACATAAACCCCCACGATTAGACCATCACTTCCTGCTCCTCTGGTATAGACAGCTTGTTCTTGTGCACACCGATTGAAACCGAGCTCCTTCATACTCCGATCAAGCCGAGTGTTCCAAGCTCGTGGTGCCTGTTTCAGGCCGTAGAGAGCCTTGCTCAATTTGTACACCAGATTCTCTTTCCCTCGCTGGACAAATCCTTCCGGTTGTGAGACATATACTTCTTCCTGCAGATCTCCGTTGAGGAATGCCGAGTTGACATCGAGATGATGCACCTCCCATCTTCGATTAGTAGCAACTGCAAGAATGGTCCGCACCGTGTCCAGCCTTGCAACTGGCGCGAAAACTTCATCATAATCCACACCTTGTCGCTGAACATAACCCTTTGCTACCAAGTGCGCCTTGTGTTTGATCACCTCGCCGGCTGTGTTTTTTTTAACTTGAATACCCACTTGAGCCCAATTGCTTTATGCCCAGCTGGTAACACGCTCAGCGACCACGTTCGGTTCTTCTCAATAGCTTCCAGTTCTTTGTTCATCGCCTCCTGCCATGCCGGCACATCAGCTGCTTCTTGGTAGGATGACGGCTCCTCCGTCTCTGCCAGCAGTGCTTCTACGTTGTCATCGTCCTCCACCAGATCCACACGTGGAGCCACGCGCAGGATGTCAGTCAGAGACCTGAACCGCACCGGGCCGTCATCACTGCCGGCTGTGCCCGGTGACGCCTCCAACTCGGGAGCGCTTGTTGATGTCGAGCCAGCCGGGGTGTTGCTCGGTGAGGTCGGAGAGAGCCTCACCGGGCTCGCCGGAGACGGTCCTCGCTGTTCTACCACTTCTGGTTCCTCGCCAGCCGCCCTTGTTGGCGACGGTGCCTGGTGCGTTGGTGTCAAGATAGGAAGGCCTGTCGGCATCGGCTGTTGCTCGGCATCCTCTTCTTCTACCATGAATCCGGTAGAATTCTCCTCTCCTGCAGCAGCATTCCACTGCCAAGGTGTGTTTTCATCAAATATAACATCACGACTTACATGGATTCGGCGGCGCCATGGATCATACAGCCGATGAGCCTTGCTCTCTTCCTCGACTCCAAGATATACAAACTGTTCACTCCGATCATCCAATTTCTTCAGATTTGGAGTTGTCACCTTGGCGTGCGCAGTACACCCGAACACTCGCAAGTGTCCTAAGTATGGCTTCTTCCCTGTCCAGGCCTCGAAAGGAGCGCGATCACCCATTGATTTGGTTGGTAGCCGATTTAAAAGGAACACGGCGTGCCGCACCGCCTCTCCTCACAGCTTGTCGGGAACTGACATCCCCTTGAGGAGGGAGCGCGCCATCGCCATCACCGATTTGTTTCGCCGTTCAACAACGCCATTCTGCTGCGGTGAGTATGGCGCCGTCAAATGTCGCTTGATGCCGGCCTCGTCGCACACTCGTGCGAAATCGCCTGACAGGAACTCGCCACCGCGGTCTGTCCGGAGCGTCTTGATGGAGCGGCCGGCCGTGTTCTCGGCCAGCGGTTTGAATTTCTCGAATGTTTCCAGTGCTTGATCCTTTATCTTGATCACAAACACCCACATCCAACACGAGAAATCATCAACAATCAACAGAAAATAATGATTACCGGCTAAAGTCGATGGAGTGATTGGGCCACAAAGATCCATGTGCAGCAGCTCGAGCGGTTCTTCTGCTCGATAGTTTGCCATCACGGGGAATGGTTGCCTGATCTGTTTCGCCACGAGACAAGCCTGGCAAAGTTGGTTGGGATGATGCACTTGAGGGACTCTCGCCGCCATCTCCTTGTCGACCAAGAATTTTAGCGCCTGGAAGTTTACATGTTCGAGCCGCGCGTGCCACAGCCACGCCAGATCACCGAGACTGGCCAGAAGGCACACAGGGGAGGCCTGCTGTAACTCAATCCGGTACAAACGATTCAACGTTCTCCTTACCTTCATCACCAGGCTCCAGGGATTTTTGTCGAACACCTCAAGGTCATCATCATCCATCACAACGCAGTGACCAGTTTCAGTGAGCTGCCCTAAACTCACCATGTTGCAGCACAAGCTGGGAATGTAGTAGACGTCGTCGAGCAGCCACTGGTCACCGTTCTTGCATGAGAAAAGGATAGATCCCTTCCCCATTATCTGCACTGACGAGGCATCGCCGAACCTGACTTGCCCCGTCACGGATTCGTCCAGATCCCGGAATTTCTGGCGATCTCCAGACATGTGATTGCTGGCACCATTGTCCAAGTACCACAGACCACCAGCAGCTCCTCCCTTTTCTGCCAGCATCAGACGAGGCCACACACGCTCCTCGTGCACGACCAGTCCGCAGTGCGTGTTCTGGCGCGGTGCGCTCTGCACCGTCTCTGCTACGGCAAGCAGTAGAGCTGGGCTCGAATCCTCTGTTTGCGCAAGATGGACTTCACCCTTCTTCTTGGGGTGTGGACACTGCGTGGAGTAATGTCCAAATTCCTCACAATTGAAACATTTTATATGACTCTTGTCGCGGCCACCGCCGCCAGAGCCGCCAGCACCCTTGTTCTGCGGCGTACTGCCGCGTCCACCGCCTCCGCCGCGCCCTCTGCCGCGACCGCGTCCGCCCTGGGCACGGTTTCCTGGGTCGCGAGGAGACTTGTTTTTCTGTGGTGAAGACGACTCGCTGCCGTCCTTCTTAAACCGCGCCTCCCACTCTGCCTGAGTGAGAAGCACTTGGCCGTCGGCGGTGACTCCACCGGCGGCTCCCTTCTTTTTCCGAAGTCGCTCATCGTAGGCCTTGAGACGGCCCACCGCCTCCTCGAACGGCATATCATCGACGTTGTAGAACTGGTCGATCCCTACGACGAGGCTGACGATTTTCTCCAGGACGGTGTTGAAGAGTTTCTTCACCATGGCGGCGTCGTTCAGCGTCGCACCGAGAGCAGAGTATCGGACCGCCATGGTAGTGATCCTCCTGGCGTACTGGTCCAGCGTCTCTCCGGCCTCCATCACCATGCTGCTGATTTCTCCTTTGAGCGTCTGCAGGCGCGCATCGCGCACCCGATCCGCCCCGATGAACCTCGTCTTGAGGCAGTCCCAAACTTCCTTCGCCATCCGCTTCTTGGCTACCTGCATCAAGAGATCCTTCGGCAGCGACTGGAGTAGATGCGATCTAGCCTTCCTGTCCTTCCTCGGATGGACGGCCGCATTGGCCATCGGCTCGATCGCGTCCCAGACGCCTTGGTCCTCCATCATCACCTGCACCCGAATCACCCAACCAGTGTAGTTGGTAAGTGTGAGTTGAGGGTAAAGGAACGCGCTTCCCGAGCTCCCCCTCGCCGGATCCGCCGTCACTGGAATCATCGCCATAGTGTCAGATCAACTCCCCAACCTGTGAAGCTCTGATACCACTTGTTAGCAACAGCCAGACACCTGATCGAACACCTTGTATGCCCCGGCACGACAGTGACGCAAACAGTAACGAAGAACAGAGAAAACAGACCGGAACAGAGCAAGAAGAGAAGTTTCAGAACTTCTCCATTGATTGAACAATATATGAGGAATTTTCTGGTTCTATTGATTTGACTGAATTGTAAAAATTACAAATGAAAACTTTGCTACTGCTATTTATAAAAAACAAATAGCTAAAAACCAATTCCACGATCCTCAACTTCCGGATCACATTCCTGACGCATTCAGCATCCTGAAGCTCGCCGCTTCTCCCGCACATGCGCAACAAACTCTGTTTTATTCTTCCTATCCGTTGTAACCGCCATCACTTGGATTTCCTTGAGTCCATTGCTGAAATAACAGTCAATAGTGCAAACCAAGAATTCTTTTGTCTGAAGTTGATCACAATGTCATTCCTAACCACTGCTAGAAAAATACAAAAAAAGGCCTAAAAGGTAGACAAGAAGATGGGAAAACTGAATGCCAAAATTCCACCACAGCCAGCTTGGAGAAAACTATACGGCGCGTGCCTACTGGGCGATGGCAAAGAAGAAGCTAGAGGCACCGACGATGGTTGTGGCAGTAGCATTCACGGTTCACGACCTCGCCATGGCCAAGCGGCTTGTCCTGTCGAAACTTGGTTTCGGCATTAAGAAACTGAAGGTAGCTGTCAAGTGCCAAACACGATGGGTTAGTAGACAAATGGATTTAGACAGGTTCAGACCTTCTACAAAGAAGTAATACCCTACTCTTGTTTCGGGGATTTGATCCGCCGAGTGGTTTATTGATCTCCTGATCAAGTTGTGTATGAAGAAAACCTAGCTAATTGCTATTGTTTCTATCTCTTTCTGTCTCGTATCTCTCTCTCAAGGGACATCCTATCCTCCTTATATAGGCTTAAAGGATAGGCTCACAAGTTGGAAACCTAACAACATACCATATAGGACTCCATAATATTTCCGACTCAGGACTATAAGCTGTTCCTTATTACACAACGTAACGTAATACTTAAGTCCTAAGCCGATTACACAATCATGAATCATAACCTACCCCCTATAGTCAGTCGGATAAGCTAGCCATGTGGGTATACGGTACCCATAATCTCCACAGTAGCCCTTAAGACCTTCACAGTCGACGAGATAACTTTGCCTCGAACCAAAATAACACAGCCGAGTACCTACTTAGCCGAGTGCTTCAATTGCCGAGTGCCTCCATTATCCCTGCCTAAGTCTCCCGAGTACTTTATCATCCAATAAAAAGGCTGTGAAGAGCTGAAAATATCTCAAGAATTACCAAGAATGTATACTTAGGTGCATCGACTAGATGCACCTAATTAGGTGTAGCCCCCGACTATGTGTTTAGTTAAATTAACTAAGCATATAGTCAAGAACTATAACAATTATACTCTTCCGAGCAATATAAATAAATGCCTAGCCTAAGCCAAAAGCAATCATAAGAAATCATATAACAGATAACCTTATAAACAAGGTGTAGTGTATAATGACCCCGAGTACTGGCAAGCTCATGCTATCCGAGTTGTTATGCCCGAGTCCTCTCAAAACACACAACTCCTCCATCCTCAGGAATATGTTGTATGGACAATAGAAAATCTGAGTTAATAAACCAATAATAGATTCACTAATCGTCCGAAGAATATGACCAAAATATTAAAGAGCCTAAGCCATAATATTGGTCTTAATCAGAAAAGCACACCAAGGTGGCAAGATAGCATTGATATAATATAAAATCAATTACTTTATAAAAAACCAAACAGCTCCTGCAACCTATAGAAAAGTTACCAGGACAGCTATAAAAAACTTTACTGTTTACCACCTTCCAAGTTGCATCGTACCAACTCCTAAAATGTTGTATAACTGCTGTATGAAAGGATTTTGAAGGCATCGGGCAATAGATCACGCGCATATTGCCAAGGCAAATTTGCTTAAGCCCTAGAGACACGTGTCAAGCCACACCTGAATTATGGGCTGTAAGCCTCTCATGGGCTTCGGCCCAAATATGAGAAAACCTACCGATACCCAAAAACCACTTAAGCGTCATCGTCTTCCCCGCCGCTTCATCTTCTGAAAATTTCCCCTTTTGCGCTCCCGTTCACAAGCTCTTCCGAAAAAACCTAGAACATGAGCTCATCCCAATCCATCCATCCAAAAACACAAAGCTCCATCAAGATCCACCGTGCGCAACCAACTTCCAACATCTCCTCTGAGAATCCTCACTCCCAACACCAGATTCGCTTTCCCTCAAACCGCATCCATGGCAGAAGAAAGAAAAATTCCCTTCAACCAATGGGCAACGTCAGATGTGAAAGAATCAACCCTGCGGGAAATGGTGAAGGACGGAGTTCTTCCTACCAAGGAAATCATCGGCTGGCGCCCAGCATACGACGAAGAGTTCCCAACTCCGAACACCGATGAGATCGTAGTTTTTACCCACTTCTTCTATTGCGGATTTGGTCTTCCCACTTCCGAATTCTTTCGTGGTATCCTCGATTACTACGGTCTCAAAATTTACCATCCGAATCCAAACTCCATTCTACGCATCGCCATTTTCATTCATGTGTGCGAAGCCTTCTTAGGAATCTATCCCCATTTCAATCTCTTCCACCGCATGTTTTCTCATAAGGCCCACCCAACCAGAGATAACCCTTGCGTTGTTGGTGGTGCCAGATTTCAACTCCGCGGTACTCTCCGCAAAGACTACTTTCCTCTTTCCCTGAAATCTTCTAACAAGGGCTGGCATGCGAATTGATTCTATATCTCAAACCCAGCCCCCAGTTTGCCCGACTTCATTGGTCTCCCACCAATCCAACGAGCCAATTGGAACGCTCTGCCAGAAGACCAAGATTGGATAGAAGCTAACAATCTTCTAGCTAAAATTCTTGAGTTGAAGAATAAGGGCCTCCAAGGAGAACAGATCACTCGGCACTTCATCAAGTGCCGACTGGCCCCTATCAAAGAAAGGTCTAAGCCAGCATTTGAATACGAAGGTCAAAGTGATCCCAATCAGGAAGACCGTCAATCCTTAAACTTCCAGGTCTTGTGCGCTCGAATGTACAAGATCTTCTCTTCTGGAATTTCAGTGGACTATAGCAATAAGCTGCCAGTTGTTCCCTTCAATCTTCATCGACCACCTCCTCCGGTAAGTAGACTTTGTATCGTGAACCATTTTCCAATCTATCCATGTTCTTCAATGTTTCTTAAGAATATTGCTGGCAGGCAAATGCTCTGATTATCTCTCGGCCATACAAAGTGTTTCATGAAGATATACGAGCCCAGCCGACTACCAAGAAGCCAACCGGCGACCCAAAGATCAAACCTCAAGCTAACAGCAAAAGAGCTGCTACCGTTGAAGAGACTAGCAAACATGCTTGCAAACAGAGGAAACTGGTTGTGGATGACTTGGATGAAGAAACTGAGGAAATCCAGACTCCGAAAGCCAACATAAACTTTCCTAGGCCATCCACAAGATCTGCTCCAAAGATCAGGAAATCCAACAGGTATCTCTCACACAATCGAATTCATCTAGTCACTGACAACCTGCTTGATTCCACCTCAATCATCTTTATCTTCTTCTACAGAAAACCTCAAGACATATATCCCACCGGGCAGACAGAGAAAATAAATCTATCCACAACGCCCTAGAAGCCAAGTTCCACAGAACAAGGGTGTCAGAACCTTCTCCCAGATGAAGCCATCCCCAATCAAGAGCCCCTGACTGCCAGTCAAGATACCCCGACTGGAAACTAGTCGGATTCTGCTAATCAGGCATCGGCTCAGGGACCCCCGACTATAAACTAGCCGAATTGGGAAAAACAAGACCCAGGCAATCAAGAAATTCCAGTTGAAGATCCAGCATCAAGGACTAAAACCAACAAGGATCAATCAGCCAAGGATACTGGCACTCAAAAGAACCAACCCGAAGCTACATCAGGTAACCTTCAATAGTCATCAAATTCTTGTCTCAAATACATCTTCTGACTTCCATCTTTATTCATCATGCTCAAATCAAACAGCCGAGGAAGAAGAAATTACCCGACTAAAATCCACAGAGGACTCAATGCCTCCGATCAAGATCGACTGGCGGGATGCCGAAGGCAAAAAGTAAGGCATTGTATTAAACAGGCAAAAAGAAAATGAAGAACGTGATTTGCTTGTCGCCAACCTCAATGAAGCCACTCGGCTGATGAACGTATGAATAAATTTCTCATATCTTAATTGCATTGTCTTTTATAATCAACTGACCCAATCTTCATAATGCAAAGAATATATCGTCGCTCGCAGGCCAAGTCAAATACTCTAGAAAAGCTGGTGCCTCATATCAACTCTCTAGAAAACATCCAACAAGACCTTAAAGAGGCTAAAGAAGAGGGCGCAGCTAGAGAAGTTGTCCTTCGGGAAGAAATCAACAAGCTTCGAGATATGAACCTGGAGATCCGTGGTTCAATCGGAGGTAATGGAAACCAACTCATCTGTTCTTGTTTAATCCGTCTGACTACAATAACCCCAAATCTTTATGCTTTAGCCAATTTATCCGAGATCGAATCCCTCAAGGCTCAACTAAAGAAAGCAGAGACTGACAATGCCAAGCTTGAGTCGGACAAAGATAAGACTTTAGAACAAATTGAAGGTAACTCCTGAAACTCATACTCATTGATCTAACTGATCTCGGTTATTTGTATAATCTGAATCATATCAAACTTGTAGCTAATAAGATTAAATCTCATGCTCAATTTGAAGTATTTGCTGAAAAAGTCCGGAGAGCTGAAAGAGTCAGGGATGACATCGCCAACGCGGCTACGCTGATATTGTCAGCACTCTATGAAAACGGCCTTGGAACAAGCGCTATGGATGCTGTTGAAATCTTTAATAAACTCAGAACAGCTCCAAAGAAGTACATAGAAAATATTAATGATGCTGTTGTCATGAGTGCAAGTCAAACTCTGGTAATGACGAAATCCCTCTATCCCCGAGTGGACATAAACTCTATAGGAGATGGCTTCGCAGACGGCACTTCTGACGAACAAGCCTTGAAACTAATCAGTGAAGCACAAGATTCGGCAAAGAAAATTGCTGTTGATGTGGCTAAAAACTTCTAAGGATAACTTCTTTGATATAAATCACTTGTTGTAATCTAACTTGTAAATTCTCAGTTTATTTATGTTTATGCCCTAATTTGAGTCTTCGCATTTAATTTCTTAAAAATTTTCGTTCGACTGTCACCAAGCCTAGACTTGATTAGGCCATTAAAAAATTTTCAGTCCTTATTTGCTTAACTCAAACCAGAACACTAAACAATGATAAACCAAGTATGAACAAGTTATTATTAATAAAAAACATCATACTTTATTGATACGTATAGCCCCCGACTGACAACTCAAGAAGGCAACTTACTTGAAGTCGGCAGTTGAGAAGAACATGATACAATAAATCTAAGTATAATATCGATGAAGGTGCTCAATATTCCATGAATTCTCCACCATGGTCCCATCTTCACGCTTCAAACGATATGCTCCTGGCCGAGTGACCTCAGCAATTATATAAGGTCCTTCCCATAATGGAGATAACTTATGTCTATCCTTTGTAGTCTGAATCTTCCGTAAAACCATATCGCCAACAATGAAAGCTCGTGACCGAACGTTTCGATTATGATAACGTCGAAGTCCTTGAAGATACCTTGCCGACTGAACCAATGCAGCCTCACGAGCCTCTCCTCTTCCAGTCAGGTTAGATCGTCAACTCGATCTTGATCATGTCATTCATCATTGAAACTGTGAACTCGAAGAGATTCGAACTCCATCTCACTCGGCAGCATTGCTTCAGCCCCATAGAATAAAAAGAAAGGTGATTGGCCAGTAGCCCGACTGGGTGTAGTCCGCAATGACCATAATACCGAAGGCAACTCTTGGACCCATCTTCTAGCATAAGGGCTTAGCCTATCGAACACTCGGGCCTTTATACCTTGAAGAACCATACCATTGGCACGTTCGATCTGTCCATTGCTTCTAGGGTGTGCTACCGACGCATAGCAAATCTTGATTCCAAAATCTTCATAGAATTCTTTGAAGATGCCGCCAGTGAACTAAGTCCCATTATCGGTTATAATCCTGTTAGGAACACCAAACCGATGCACAATATTTAAAATAAAATATCGCACCTTATCCGCAGTTATTGTAGCAACTGGCCTAGCCTCAATCCATTTGGAGAACTTGTCAATTGCAATGAATAAATGTGTAAATCCTCCTGGAGCCTTTTTGAAAGGACTAACCATGTCCAAGCCCAAAACCGCAAAAGGCCATGATAATGGAATTGTTTGTAACTCTTGGGCTGGAACATGACTTTGTCGACCGAAGAACTGACAACCTTCACATGTGTGGACCACCTTGTCGGCATCAAAAACCACCGTGAGCCAGAAAAAACCTTGCCTGTAAGCCTTACCTACCAAAGTACGAGCTGCAGCATGACTGCCGCAAATTCCCGAGTGAATGTCCTGCAACAATTGTCGTCCCTCCTCAGGCGTGACGCACCTTAACAAAACTCCAGACGGGCTTCTCCTGTACAACTCCAAATCAACCATGATGTAACTCTGACTGTGATGTCGAATTCGCTCTGCATCATCTCGGTCTTCCGGTAGCTCCTGCCGAGTCAGAAAATTGATAAACGGTGTCCTCCAGTCGACGTCGAGCATGGCGACCTGGTCTGTAACTTCTTTATTAGCAACTGATTTTTTAGCAATAGTCGGTTCATAGAGGTGTTCTACGAAAACATCAGTCGGGGTTGCTTCTCGCCTGGACCCAAACTGTGCTAATTGATCTGCCGTCTCATTGTTGTGCCTTAAAACATGAGGTAACTCTAAACCCTCAAACTTGTCCTCCAGCTTGCGAACTTCTTGACGATAGGCCACCATATTATCATTTAAGCAAGATCAATCCTTCATTACTTGATTTACCACCAACTAGGAATCTCCTCGTACAACCATCCGACGTTTGTCGAGAGACACAGCAAGTCGTAGGCCATGGAGTAAAGCTTCGTACTCGGCTACATTGTGTGAGGCAGGAAAATGTATATGAAGAACATACCGCAGCCTCTCCTCAGTCGGGGAAATTAAGACAACTCCTACTCCCAAGCCGGTGACACATTTAGACCCGTCAAAATGCATGGTCCAATATTGCAGCTCCTCCCTGGGTACATCTTCTTGACGCTCGGTCGACTCGGCCACAAAATCAGCCAAGATTTGAGATTTTATAGACGTTCTGGCTTTGAAAGTAATATCTAGTGGCATCAATTCCAAAGCCCACTTCGCAATGCGCCCAGTAACCTCTCGATTATGGATGACATCACCGAGTGGAAAAGACGTGACCACAGTAACCGAGTGACTTTGAAAATAATGGGCTAACTTCCTGACAGTAATTAAGACTCCATATAGTAATTTTTGTACCTGGGGGTAACGCGTTTTGGATCCGGCCAGCACCTCACTAACAAAGTAGATCGGCCTTTGAACTTTTTGAGCTCGTCCTTCCTCCTCGCGTTCGACGACCAAAACCATGCTGACCACCTGGGAGGTTGCGAAAATGTAGAGCAACAAAGGTTCTTGAGGGTAAGGTGATGCCAACACAGGTGGCGTTGTAAGGAAGTCCTTGAAGTCTTCAAAAGCTTTCTGGGTCGCCGGGGTCCATTGAAATTTGTCCGTCTTCTTGAGCAATTTGAAAAAGGGCATGCCTCATTCACAAAGTCTAGAAACAAAGAGGTTAGCACTGCCATACACCCAGTAAGCTTCTGGACATTCTTCTGGGTACTCGGGGGTTTCATATTCTGGATAGCGTTGATCTTCTCTGGATTGGCTTCAATGCCACGATGAGACACCATAAAGCCGAGTAACTTGCCTGATGGCACACCAAAAGTGCACTTCTCCGGGTTCGACTTCATTCTGAAAGCCCGAATATTTGCGAAAGTTACTTCTAAGTCGGCGATCAGATCCTGTTTTTGCTTGGTCTTGATGACGACATCGTCGACGTAAGCTTCCACGTTCCTCCCGAGTTGGGTCTGAAGGCATCTCTGGATCATACGCTGATAAGTAGCTCCGGCATTCTTGAGGCCAAAAGGCATCGTGATGTAGCAATAAACTCCGAACGGGGTGAGGAATGATGTCTTCAGGCAGTCGGATTCCTTTAGGCTGATTTGATGGTATCCTGAGTAACAATCCAAAAAGCTCAAAAGCTCGTAGCCGGCTGTTGAGTCGACGACTTGATCAATACGGGGCAAACCAAAGGGATCCTTGGGACAAGACTTGTTGAGATCGGTGTAGTCTACACACATGCGCCATTGCCCTGTCTTCTTGAGAACCAAAACCGGGTTGGCCAACCAGTCGGGGTGGTAAACTTCTTTGATGAATCCAGCCACCAAGAGCTTGGCGAGTTCTTTCTTGATAGCATCCCTTCGATCTTGGGTAAAATGGCGGAGTTGTTGTTTTATAGGTTTCGCGTCCTCTTTAACATTTAATGAGTGCTCAAGCACCTCTCTAGGAATACCCGTCATTTTAGATGGTTTCCAAGCAAATATATCTTTATTGTTTTGTAGAAAGGTGATGAGCGCGCTTTCCTATTTGGGATCTAACTCGGCGCCTATTACAGCAGTTTTGGAAGGATCAGAGGGATCAAGGGGAATCTTCTTTGTCTTGGCATCGCCTTCTCCCGACTTGGTTATTTTCTTTGCTAGGATCTTGCTTTCGCCTGATGTTGATGCCGCCAGTCGGACCTCCTGTTGGCCGAGTAATCTCTCACGAGTTTGGGCCATGTCGCAGCTTTCCTTGTTGCAAGGAGATGACTCCATTGGGACCGGGCATCTTCATCATGAGGTAGGTGTAGTGCGGGACAACCATAAACTTGGTAAGCGCAGGTCTTCCAATGATTGCGTGATAAGCTGCTTCGAGGTCGGCAACTTCAAAGCTGACGTTCTCTGTCCGGAAATTCTTCCGAGTGCCAAAGGTGACCAGAAGGGTGATTTGCCCGAGTAGCATAGATGACAGCCCTGGGATGACTCCATGAAAAGGGGCTGAACTTGGCTTCAATTCAGATCTCAGGATTTGCATCTCGTCCAAAGTCTTGGCGAAGAGGATGTTAAGGGCGCTACCGCCATCGATGAGGACACGCTTGAGCTTGACGTTGTGAACCACCGGGTCTAGTACCAGGGGATACCGCCCTGGGTGAACCACTCGGTCAGGATGATCCGAGCGGTAGAACGTGATAGCCACCTCCGACCATCGTAAGTAACATGGGACTTTAGGTTGTACTGCGTTGATTTCCCTATCGATCAACTTCTGCTTCCTCTTCGACTCATACGCTAGCGGACCTCCAAAAATATGGTTTAACTCGGTCCTGTGATCTTGGAAAGGCTCTGAGCCACCAGCTAGGTCGTCCTTCTTGGTTCCTGAAGTGCCAGCTTCATCTGACGGCTTCCGGTGTAGTTGAGTTGCATATTGCTCGGCAAACTGTTTGTAGATGAAACAATCTTTGGCCGCATGTTTGTGATTTGGGTGATGAGTGCATTGGGCATTCATGATCCAGTCGTAGGCAATGACTCGGGGACGCTGTTGTTGGTAGTTAGACGTTGCGGCGACCAGATCCTTGGGCTTACGCTTGCGATCTTTTTGGCCGTTATTGCCGTTGCCGTTGCCATTATCCTTCTTGGGGTGCCAGCTACTCCCGGATTGCTTGTCATGCTTGTCCTGCCATGACGCTTTGATTGCATCGTCCGATTTGGCGTAGGAGTTGGCTATCTCGAACATCTTCTTGACCGTCTTTGGAGGCTTGCGCCCGAATTTGCCGATCAGCAACTTATTTCGGACACCTTTCTGGAATGCGGCTATGATGACGTCGTCGGTGATGTCGGGGATCTTGTTTCGTTTTTTCGAAAAACGCCGAATGTATTCTTTCAATGACTCATCGGGCTTCTGGATCACATTGTAAAGATCGAAGTGGGTCCCGAGCCTTTCAAAAGTGCCCTGAAAATTTGCGATGAAGTGGTCCCGAAGCTCGCTCCACGAATCAATCGAACCTCTTGGTAAGCTTGTGAGCCAGTTCCTGGCTGAATCAGCGAGAGCAATGGGCAGGTAGTTTACCATAGCCTTGCTGTCTCCTCCTGCTGCGCGGATGGCAAGGGTGTAAACGGTTAACCATGACTCAGGGTCGGTTTTGCCGTCATACTTGTCAACCCCAGTGGGCTTGAATCTACTTGGCCAATCCACTCGACGCAGGTCCCGAGTGAACGCAGGTACTCCATCGTCATAGTTGTCGGGTGAACTCCTTCGGTCTTCGTGATAGGGCTTGTTGCGCTCGCGATGACGTTGATCAAGTATCTCCCTCAAGTCACTCGGTGCGGGCCTTCGAGAGCCACTCTGGTAGTTGGAGTTATTCTCATAACGAATCCGATCATGGACAGGTGGCCAGCCGTGACCTCTCTCACGAGAGTCGGCCGATTGATCTTGATGCTTCCACATTGCGTAATGACGAGGGTCTTTGGATTTGGCGGGTGTTTTGCTGAGCTCGGGTCTCCGGTAGTCTTTAGATCACATCGGTGGTAGGCGGCTGCCTTCGGGTGTCTCGGCGATGGACTCGGTAGCTCTCCAAGCAGAGCCTGTGGGAGCGCCGGTGGCTGTGGCTGCGACGATAGTCTTGACTTTGTCTAGAATAGGAGTTACGGCGGGGGGTGCCACTTCGATGACGATGTCGATGAGGGTGAGAGCGGCAACCGCATTTTGTTGAGGCGTGAGAAAGATGTTGGCGTTGTCGACTCGGGTCTGGAGTATGGCCTCGCGAGCGGAGCGTCCAGCCGCCCTCAGATCTCGTTTTCTCTTGTCGTTGTCTTTTTTTCGCTTGAGCTCCTCTTCCTTGAGCTTGAGTTCCTCCTCCTTATGCTTGCGCTCCTCTTCGAACTTGGCTCGTTCCTCTTCTGCAACCCTGCGGGCCATGGCTGAGTCAGTCTCCGCTACTTCTGCCATGAGGACGTTGAAGAATAGCGGAGCATAGTCATTGTCGAAGTCGGAGTTGTTGAGATCCTCCGTGGAGATGTAGAGGTCATCGAAGTCGGAAGAACTAAGGTAGTCACCGATCTCAGTAGATGAGCACGATCCGAGGGGTTGAATCATGACGGCGATCTCCCTGGAGCTTGGACCGCAGCATGATGATGATGATGAAGAAGATTCTCCCAAGTGGTTCGATTCCAACTCGGAAGTTAGAAGGTTGAAGTAGATCTCGGCGTCGTTTGGTAATCCGAACGGCGCCGAGTGGTTTCCCCCTCCCGACTGGTTTGGATCCGAGTCAAGGAGAGAAATCTTGCCGAAGTCGTCGGTGATGAAGTCGAGGCTGCCGAAGCAGAACACCTGCCCAGGGGGGAAGGCGAAGACGTCGATGCCTGATGAAGATCCCATCGCGCTAGTCGGCGAGATGAAGAATAAAACTTGACGCTGCCCCTACCTGGCGCACCAACTATCGAAACTTGGTTTCGGCAATAAGAAACTGGAGGTAGCAGTCAAGTGCTAAACACGATGGGTTAGTAGACAAAGGGATTTAGACAGGTTCAGGCCTTCTACAAAGAAGTAATACCCTACTCCTATTTCGGGGATTTGATCCGCCGAGTGGTTTATTGATCTCCTGATCAAGTTGTATATGAAGAAAACCTAGCTAATTGCTATTGTTTCTATCTCTTTCTGTCTCGTATCTCTCTCTCAAGGGACATCCTATCCTCCTTATATAGGCTTAGAGGATAGGCTCACAAGTTGGAAACCTAACAACATACCATATAGGACTCCATAATATTCCCGACTCAGGACTATAAGCCGTTCCTTATTACACAAGGTAACGTAATACTTAAGTCCTAAGCCGATTACATAATCATGAATCATAACCTACCTCCTATAGTCAGTCGGATAAGCTAGCCATGTGGGTATACGGTACCCATAATCTCCACATGTCCTGCTCAGTGGGAGCAGCCTGTCGCCCTCCTATAGTGTCCCACTCCGCCGTTTCCTCATCCTTGGGCTCCTCCATGAACGCCTCACTAGCCATGGCTCAGGCCATGTCCCTTCTCACCGAGTATCTCAGCAACGAGGTGCTTGAATGTCATGAGCAGGAGATGCCCGGGATTCATCCAAGAACAAGGCTCTACCACCTCATGTCCGAGATCTATCAAATTATGAAACCAAAGAGGAAGAAGAAATTAAGACAAAAAATAACAGTGAGAACTCGGAGACAAAGATGAAGAAAGAGATGTAGAGAACAGAGGGACCTCCATGTAACTTCGCATAATTTGTACGGGGTAGCTCGAGCAGGTTGTGACCATGTTCTTGTGCTTGCCGTATTCTATCTTGTGATCTTGAGCCATGTACTAGAAAAATATGGAGCTTACTATTGTTGCTCTAGACGAGATGGCATTTGATTTATTGAACAACGCATGCTAGTTTTGTAAAATCTACTACTGATAAATTGTTTGATCGATGTGCAAGAAATTTCATCAAGTTCATTACAGAATTTGGATATGATTGACCACTCTCTTCTAAAAGGATGTACACTTAGCTTTGTCTTATTGCATGTCAAGGAGCAATGAATGAGCAATTCTTTATTTTGAAAGCTCTTACCTAAAATTCGCAAAGATAAAAGCATAGTTATGATTGTCACAGGAACAACCAAAAAGTGGAAGGCACATTTTTATTTTGTGTTGAAACCACTTTGCTCTCTCCTATTATGCGTAAACCTCACTTTATAAAACTGAGTAGATATCTTTAATCATTATTAGCTGCCTTCCATACACATTTTTCTTTGCCAAGACATCTCTATATAAAGAAAGTATGAGTATACCCGCCTATGCAAACCAAGCGTTCTTTGGTTTGGAGTTGATCACCATGCAGACATTGCTAATCACTGCTAGAAAGATAAAAAAAAAGGGCCTACATGGTAGACTAGATGATGGGAAAACTGAGTGCCAAAATTCCACCGTTGCTAGCCTGGAGAAAACCATATGGCGCATGCCTACTGGGCGATGGCAAAGAAGAAGCTGAAGGCACCAGCGATGGTTGTGGCAGGAGCATTCACGGTGCCTGACCTCACCACTGCCAAGCGGCTTGTCCTGCTCAGCAGGAGCAGCATGTCGTCCTCCGGTATTGTCTACTTCGTCGTTTCAGTATCCTTGGGCTCCTCCATGAATGCCCCACTACCCACGGCTCAGGCCGTGCCACTTCCCACCGATTATCTCAGCAACAAGGAGCTGGAATATGATCACCAGGATATGCCCGGGATTCATCATAGATCGAGGCTCTACCACCTCATGTTCGAGATCTACCAGGTGATGTCGCCAAATAGGAAGAAGAAACTAACAACAAAAAAGAACAGGGAGAACAGAGACAAAGACAAAGACGGGGAAGTAGAGAAGAGAGGAACGCCCATGTAACTTCCCATAATTTGTATGGGGTAGCTCGAGCTGGTTGTGACCATGTGCTTGTGCTAGCTTGGAGTATTCCATGTCATGATCTTGAGCCATGTACTAGAAAAATAGCTCTAGATGAGATGGTATTTAATTTACTGAACAATGCATGCTATTTTCCCAGTTGGATAAGGACATTGATCTATTACGATTGCTCAATGGTGCATCCTGTGGATGACGGTGTTTGCATCCCGTGCATGCTGTGAACAACTATGGTAAAATAAAGTTAGCTTTAGGGAAGTTTGAAATTATAGAAAATATGTTGATGAAATAAAAGTTAATTGTCATATAAAGACTTTATGAATTAAAAGAGAAAATATGGAGAAATGCGGACTAAAATGGAAACCTTGTTGTATGCACATTACTTTGAGCATGACCTCTCCACGGAATGCAGTTATTATAATTTAGCAATGACATAAGCAAATTGATCTCGACTTGTTATATGGAATATTTTAATGGTAAAAATGATTAGGGTAGACTTGTAAAATTTATCGTAAACTTTATTTGCCCATGTTAAACTAATATTAGACAATATACTGTGCCTATAGAACATATAATAGTAGTGTTATAAATTCTAACTTTATAGTTTTGTTGGTTAATAATTTTATAATTTATCTATATTTGAATTTCACAGTAAGTTATTTATATATTTGAAATGTAACTGGATGTTCCTTTTCAACAGAAGCTGTAATAGTTTTAGATTTTATAATAAATATAAACAGACATAGACAATTATGAATAAACTTAGGGAAACAAACAAAAATTATGTTGTGTACTAATATTTGTTGGACTGTTCTCCAATTTCATGTAAAAATAGGAGATTTTCTGCAAAACATTGTAAACCCAAGCTAAAGCCTAGTTAACCTTTTGGTCCATTTAAAATGTGAGGCGAGGACGAGGCTTGATTAGCAGGACGAAGGACAGTCCATCTTGCCAAACAAATATAAAGGCAACAGACGATCAATGGGTTGTGGGTTAGGGTTTCTTTTCCCATTCCCACCCGCCTGGTCTGCCGCCTCATTTCCATCATACTTCCACACATGCCTCGACCTCTGCCACCACTTCCGCATCACTGTCTGCTGCTGCATCTACCTTTATGCCATCCTCATGGGTGGTTGGTTCCTTTATGACATCCTCTTCCCATGCGCCTTTGAGAGAAGAAGTAGAGGCAGAGGAAGAGGTCAACGTGAATACGGTTAGAGGTATAGGCGGCGGTGTTGTGTGGCAGCATGAGGTGGAAGCTCAAACCAAAGGCGCGGAACTAAAGCTCGGTGGTGCGTTCTCTCTCTCACACACTCTCTCTCTCTCCTTTGTTTTCCTCCTTTGTTTTTTATCCTTTTTGACTGCCGTTTGACTGCTTTAAAAGAAGTAGAGGTGGTGGTTTGTGTGTGACGGCAGCGGTGGTGGCGTGGATTTAAATCTTGTGTGCCTACTTGCGGTTGATGTTTTTTCTTTCCTCCTTTTTATTAGGATGGTTTCGGAAGCTTCTGTGAAGCCTTCTTATCAATAAGTGTTCTTCCTTTTCTTTCTTTGCTTTCTTTACTAGGATTATTTCCACTTATATCTAATTGCTCACCTCTGTTTTGTCTTTTTGCTAATCTAATGGTCCATAATGATTCCATGACGTGCCTCAATCTGGTAAAGGGGAAACATTCTAGTTTCATATAAATTGTCAATCATGCCTGTCTATTGAGTCGTAAAAATTGTCAATTTTAATTGCATGCTTAAGACTCCTCTTCTTCTATCTCACTATGTTCATGGCCCTTCCAGACAACACATAGTTCCTCCTACCAATGCGCTCCTATAGTCCTGTAAGACTGCATCCATCTGCACATTTGTCAACATGTTGTTGGTCGTCTTACGAACTTACAATGGCACGTCGCCATGATGGCCTCGCATGTTCACTCGCTACACCCGTGCTCGCCACCATTCCTACCGCCTTGATCAGTGTTCTGTCATGCGGACTATGGAATCATGGTGCCACCAAGCTTAACATATCCCGTTGTATATGTTCTTCACCTCAACGTGGATCTTGGTTCCACTAGGGTGTAATATGCATGGCGGCAATCCATTGAGTTGCTCAAAGATCCACGCTGGTGTATGTTATGTTTAGAAAAATGATGTTCGTTACCAAACATAAAATTAGACCGAATTTGAGCTAAGTTTGGAAAAATTTAGAGCCTTTCCACAAAGGCTGGTCAAATCAATGTTCATTTTGTAGTCTGACCAAGCCCCCTGTGGTTTGACCACACCATGTTGGCTGGTCTGGCCGGTGTTAATCGACTAGTATGACTAGTAATAATTAATCAAACTGACTGGTGCACTTCAAGTCCGAGTACAATTAGGTTTTCTTGTCGAGTTTTCTTGCTTGGACAAGGATTTTTTAGTCCTTATTCACCCTTTTTATCGACACCTGAATTAGTGAAAGGACAACTCTTCATTTTAAAACTTTTTCAAATGGCAGCAAAGACAGACACCAACTTATGACAAACACACAAATACCATGGAAGTGCAAGACACATTTTTTTTGGCGATGAGCACCGAGTTTGCTCTCTTTTATTCACCCTCAACATACTTTACAAACCTAAATACACGAATTAGATAAGCATTTTATCTAATGACCAACTGAACCTATTCCCTGTACCAGGACACATGTACAATTCCAACAATGCTAAAGCATTCTCTATGTAGGATGTGGCACACACTAGTGTTTATTTCCTACTTGTGTATTCCAGTGGGCTTTCTTCCCGGGCATCATGCTCGATATCGATTGGTTTCACATGGACAGGGAGAAATCAACACTTTTGTTGACAATATGTTGTTATGCCATAACCATGTTGATGTTCCCAGCCATACATTCCATCTAGATTCCATTGCAAACCGTGCCAGGTCTTGAATTGCTCATGCTATCAAGCACAACGTTGAAGTGCTTAAATTTGTTGAATATGAAAGATGTGAGCCTTTCTATCTGGGTCTAGTTTTTGCAGGGGTGCAGTTATAGTACCTGAACTTTAGAGCTTACAAATGTTGTGGAAGACTAGATGGTATTTGATCCACTAAACAACACATGCCCAGCTTTGCAAAATCTGCCACTAATAGGCTGTTTATTGGAGGTACCAGAAATTTCGTTAAGTTCATCGAAGAATTTGATATGCTTGACTGCTCTCTTCTCAAACATTTTAGCATTTGTACTCCTAGCTTGGTCTTGTAGCACACCATATATCCAAAAAAAGGACAATTCTCAATTTTGAAATTCCTCCCTAACATTCAAAAATATAAGCATCTACTTATGTTAAACACACAAGCACCAAGGAAATGGAAGATACATTTTTTTGGTGCTTAGCACCATTTTGCTGTGTCTTATTCACCCTCGACCTCACTTTATATCTTAGATAATAAGCAGAAAAAAGGCCCTGTAATGTCTTTGAATGGCTGAATGTACTGAAACTTTTCATCGTTCATGGCAAAAACTTCAGATCTTGCAATGACAGTTACATGATTACCAATGATTAATTGAAGAAGCAGGAAGCAAACTTTTGATGTTCTTCATAAATTAATTGAACGGATATATCAAGAGCTCAAAAAATCAAAGGGTTTAACCAAGCAATCATTGATCATGAGCGACAAATCACATCTCCAGATATAGCCTTCATTATTGTAGGTTTATTATAACACCTATATAGGTGATTTTCATTGCACTCCTTTATTAATGCAACTATAGTTAGCACACACGTATACATGTTGAAAACCTATAAATACACGTGAGTACGACGACTGGACCAGAACCACAATCTTCCATCTAATTTTTTTCGGAAACAACAAAAAAAAATAAGTGGAGGGATAGAGGTTGTGTGAACTGCAGGCGGAGGAGAGAAATGTCCATATGCGATCCCTCCAACCGCGGGTCTATCAGGGTGGGGCCCCGACTTCTTGTGTGGGCGAGTTTGCACTTTCACCCACGGGTGACCCAAAAATTTTAATATATAGATGTGAAATTAGTTCACAACCCAATAAAAAAAGGGTTATTTGGATCCATGCCATTGCAAATTTGCCGAATTAGAAAAATGTCATTACTATTCATGATATCAGCTACGTGTCACCGGAATTTTACAAAATTAGAACTGTGCCATTGCTGTCACATTTTCCATCCATCTTCCTTTTCTGTCTTCTTCCTTCTTTCTTCCCATCTTCTTGTGTTGACCACGTCGGTCGGCAAGCTCTGGTGCCTTTAGGGAGGAGGAGGAGCTCCATGGTAGCAGCGACGACGGTCGAAGGAGAAGGGTATGGCAAGGATGGCGGCAGTTGATGGGGCCGGGGACCCTCGCCCTTCATCTTTGCTCCTACGGTGTCAGCGCCTGCACCAACCTTGATCTTGCAAATCCCATCCTCTTCGGCCGGTTGAAGGAGCTCGGGGCAGGTAGCGGCGAGCTTGAGCTCGAGTAGGCTGGGGGCAGGAGGGCTTAGAAGCCACCATTGTCATCGCTATCATCGACTCACACCCATCCATGTCGGTAGATCTAGATGGCAAACCCCGTCCTATTCGGCCGACGGGACGAGATCGAAGACGAGCGGTCGCGGCAGGAGGTGCGGCGTGTCTCCTTCCTCGTCGACGCCAGAATAGGTCACCCATTGACGAGCGCGGAAACGGAGGAGGTCACCCGCCAACGAGCGTAGAAGCGGAGGAGGCTGCCATGTTGCTCCCAGATTTTGAGGTCACCGGCACCTAGCATGCACGCCAGCTCGACTCTTCCCCTTCCTTCTTTCGCCGTCGTCGTTGCTGGTCAAGCTCATTGCCGTCACCTTCCACTTGCCAATCAAACTCAGGGAAGAAGACGGGAGAAAGAAGGAAGAAAACGGAAAAAAAAGAAGGAGATTGATGGAAAACATGACGGCAATGTCTTAATTTTGTAAAATTTAAGTGGCACATAGCCGATATCAAGAATAGTAATGGCATATTTCCAATATGGAAAATTTGTCATGGCATGGATCCAATTAACCCTCAAAAAAGTTCCATCTAAGCCCAGGAATAAACTCCAGTACTCAAATCCTCCAACCTTATCCCTAAAATCGCTACATGCACGGTGCTAGTGCTGATTTCGTTGGGCCTTCGCGAGTCATATTCGCGCTCGCTCCACACGCCGCCACAGCCATGCCGCTCATCTTCCTTCGCGCTTCTCCAGAAAGAGCGCAAGGCTAGGTTGCATCGTCCGCCGTCCTCCTCTTGGCGTCACTAGGAGAGAAGGGTACCGTCTGCCTGCCTTCCTCCTAGCGCTGGCCCCAGCGACGGGCCCAGGATTTAGAAGTTGTATATTCAAAATAAAAAGGGGTAAAAATTTTTACACCTAAAAGCCTATAATAATTGGCTTGTGTAATATCACACACTAGTAATTATTTAATATATAGCATATAAAATACAAAATTGAGCCTAATAATTTTATGATTAATATTTGGAAAATTAGTGATGTTGTCCTCATCCTTAGCTTGCAAAAAGAATTCTCTTTTAATAAATGTAACTAAACAATGATTCAGATATTGTTCTCACATCTTGCCTCTTAGCTTGTTTTTTATATTGTTCATGGAAGAAAAGACCCGCTCAACATCAGTAGTTACAACATGGAGAACTAGCACTAGTTTAAGAAGTCCGCAAATAAGATTATACCAAAGAACCTTCTCTTTTTTGAAAGTAATCACTGAAAAAATACCTGAAATCAACGAAGTTTCAGCAATACATCACAAATACACCATGCTAATATCTAATAAGTACATGACACGTGCGCTGTGCATGCACACACACAAACACCCATATGGGACATCATGGTGCCCAGGCAACAAGATACAAAATACTCAAATTCACTCAAATTTTCAAAAAAATTCAAATTATAAGTATATACCTAGGTATAAGATTTTGATTTATACCTATACCTAACAATAAAACAACTCAAATTCAACTTTATTTCACAATCCATTATTACATACCTAACTAATTATACGTTTGGATGCTATATACCAAGAATCATAATCTAACAAAACAATGTTCAAATTTAGTTCAAACTTGTTTGAATAGTAAAGAAATTAATGTTCATACCTAAATATTTAAAAAAAATCATACTCATTTGAATTGGGTATATACACTAGTACAGATCCTCTCATCCGTGACGACCTATCACTTAACTGGATTTTGCGGGCCGTCGCAACAAATACATCTCAAACGGGCCTAAAAAGAGGCCGATTAAGATATGGTCGCACAGACATGTTAAATGTGCATAAAACTCGAGCCCGTCATGGATGACACCTATCAGTGACGGGCTCTAGCTTAGGCTTGATTGAGATAACCTTCAATATCTCAATCGGGCCCTAAAAGAAGCCCGTCAGCGATGACCATCATCTGTGACCGTCTTCAACTTGAGGCCCAATGGAGATAACAATAAGGCTCGTCACAGATGACATTCATCGGTGACGGGCTTTTATTTAGGCCCGATAAAGATAACTTATATGCCCGTCACCATTGTTAGTTTTTGGACCGTTACAGATACTTATTGCACACTATGAATACCCCCAGCCGCCTAGTGTAACTGTATCCCATTATTCACTATTTTGGTGGGAGGTTGAAGGGGGCGATTTTTTATCTTTTTTCGA
Organism: Oryza officinalis; assembly: GCA_008326285.1. Taxonomy (NCBI): domain Eukaryota; kingdom Viridiplantae; phylum Streptophyta; class Magnoliopsida; order Poales; family Poaceae; genus Oryza; species Oryza officinalis. The sequence continues at coordinate 9,952,958 of BDMV01000005.1, forward strand.
AGAAAAATAGAAAATTCATAAAAGTAAGTGAGAAATACTAATCATTAATTCAAAAAATTCATCAATTCTCATTAATCTAGCAATACTTATCTTATAAGATGTTTCTCTATTTTTTTTTCATTTTTGTAGCAATGGATCGAAGTTGAATGTATGCAAAAACTGTGAAACGTCATAGTCAGGAGTATAGAAATGACGTATTAAATTTTATAAACGCAGCGGAGGAGGATAGGAAAAAAAGAAACAGCGATTACATGTGTTGTCCATGTGCAAATTGCAAGAATGATAATATGTTTGATAGCCGAGTGGACGTACACGCTTATCTGATACAACGAGGATTCATGGAGAGCTACACATGTTGGGTGAATCATGGAGAGCAAGAATCAGGAAGTGGTGCAGCTGTAGACAGAAGTGGTACGCAAAATCAGGAAGATGAAGATGAGCATGACATGTTTGTACCTTCTCCATTGGGCGGTGAAATTGTTGATGTGGATCACGATCTGCTGCAAAGACATGTTACGTGACGTTGAGGACCCAGCTTACAACGAGAGAGATACCATGAAGTTCAGCAGGCTGGTCAGTGACTCGGAGACGCCTCTATACGTCGAATGCAAAGCAAAGCACACCAAATTGTCAGCTACCATGGACCTAATGAAGCTGAAGGCAAGTAGTGGATGGACAGACAAGAGTTTCACAGATCTTTTGGGAATTTTGAAGGCCATGCTGCTTGATGAGAACACATTGCCTGAGACGACATATGAAGCAAAGCAGGTTTTGTGTCCCCTAGGGTTAGAGGTCCATAGAATTCACGCTTGTCCAAACGACTGCATATTGTACCACAAGCAATATGCGGACTTAGATGCTTGTCCTGTCTGCGAGGCTTCTCGATACAAGCGAAAGAAAAGTGCTGACGAAGGAAAGAAGTCAAAGCGGGGTGGTCCGATGAAGGTTGTGTGGTATCTACCTAGATCGTTTCAAGAGAATCTTTGCCAACCCCAAGAAAGCGAAGTTAGTATGTTGGCATGCCACTAAGAGAACGAACGATGGTATGCTTAGACACCCAGCGGATTCGATTCAATGGAGGAATATCGATCGAAAGCACAAAGACTTTGCTGCCGACCCCAGAAACATGAGGATATGTCTGTGTACGGATGGCATGAATCCTTTCGAAGACATGAGTAGTACTCACAGCACTTGGCTAGTTCTTATTGCAAACTTTAACCTACTGCCATTGTTGTGCTTCAAAAGGAAATATATTATGCTGTGCTTGCTAATCCAAGGACCGAAACAACCGGGCAATGATATCGATGTGTTCTTGGAGCCTGTTATCTATGATATTAAGATTCTCTGAAAAAGAAGGTATGGAAACTTGGGATGCATATGGTCAGAAGAACTTCAAACTACGAGTTCTATTGTTCTGCATCATTAATGACTTTCCCACACTCGGTAATCTTTCCGGACAAACTGTGAAAGGAAAGAAGGCTTGCTCCGACTGTATGGAACATACACGCAGCCGATGGCTGAAGAAATCACGAAAGATGGTTTATATGAGTCATAGGAGGTGGCTCCCGTTACGTCACGCATTTAGAAGGAAGAAGAAAATTTTCAACGATAAGAGAGAACTTCAGCCTGCTCCCAAGGATTTGTCCAGAGATGAGGTCCACAACTTGGTCAAGGACATAACTAATGAGTTTGGGAAGAAAAGAAAATGTAGTCAGGCAAAGGACAAGGGTATGTGGAAGAAAAAATCCATATTTTGGTGACTACCTTACTGAAAAGATCTTGAGATCCGTCATTGCATTGATCTCATGCATGTAGAAAAGAATATGTGTGAGAGTTTGATTGGCCTATTGCTGAATATTCCTGGGAAGACAAAGGACGGGTTGAACATGCACCTTGATCTACAGGAAATGAATATTTGCAGTGAACTCCAGCCCATAAGAGATGCAGAGACAGGTAGAGTGTACCTCCCTCCAGCCTGCCACACACTATCGAAGGATGAGAAGATCGCAATGTTATCATGCCTGAAAGATATTAAAGTTTCATCGGGCTATTCAGCGAGGATAAGTACGTTAAATTGGACGATCTAAAACTGGTTGGAATGAAGTCTCACGATTGCCACGTGCTAATCACACAAATCTTGCCAGTTGCTATCAGAGGCATTCTTCCACCATAAGTCCGTCACACCATCCAATGTCTGTGTGCCTTCTTCAATGCAATCGGACAGAAGGTTATAGATCCTAAAGGTCTAGATGGGTTACAGACCAATATTGTCAATACTCTCTGTCACATGGAGATGTTTTTTCCACTGTCTTTCTTTGATATCATGATTCATCTCCCTGATCATCTTGTGAAGCAAAAAAAACTATGTGGCCCAGCTTTTCTAAGAGAAATGTACCCGTTTGGGAGGTACATGGGAGTTTTGAAGTCGTACTTTTGGAACAGAGCAAAACCGGAGGGGAGCATCATTGAAGGTTACACGACCGAGGAGGTTATTGAGTTCTGCGTCGATTACATGTCCGAGGCAGATCCTATCAGAGTTCTAGCGTCTCGTCATGAAGGAATGTTGTTAGGTGTTGGCACAATAGGGAGGAAAAGAATTAGGCCCGATCAAGCTTCCTATGCGCAGGCTCATTTCGCTGTGCTCCAACATATGGCAAAAGTTAGCCCATACTTTGAGGAGCACTTAGTGAAAACCCGGCAAGAGAATTTGGGGCAATTGGATACGTGGATTAACAGAGAACATAACTCTTGGTTCAACGAATGGTTCAAGAATCGTGTTACAATGTCGACGGATGTCCCAAATGAGACAATACAGTTGTTGGAGATGGGACCATGTTGGGCCATAGACACATGGCAAGGATACGATATTAATGGATACACATTTTACACCGTCAAACAAGATGACAAAAGCACAGTTCAAAACAACGAAGTCCATATAGATGCATTCCAGGATCAAGTTGGGTCGAACACATACTACGGCCGCATTGAGCAAATCTGGGAGCTGAACTACGTGAAGTTCAAAGTTCCTTTGTTTCGTTGCCGTTGGGTGAATATATGCACTGGTGTCAAAGTCGACAAGGAAGGTTTCAATTTAATAGATCTATCCAAGGTTGGATACGCTGATGAACCATTCGTACATGCGAAACAGGTCGAGCAGATTTTCTACATAAAAGATCCTACAAACAAGAAGATGCACATCGTGAGGGATAGCAAGCGCCGAATTGTTGGTGTTGACAACGTCGTCGATGAAGAAGAATACAACCAGAATCTTCATGTAAGACCTCACATCGAACTTGACGATGATCCCCAAGAGTCTGTGGCATATGCTCGATCAGATCATACGGAAGGCATAACCTTGTGACCGATGTCGTTGTACTTATTTGTTCTGCTATGTCTTGTAACGAATAAAGTATTTTGTATTAGTAAAAAGCCTTTTATACGAATGAAGTACTTATACTCCTATGAATTTTTGTCGCAACATTAAACACGTCTTTCTGTTCTATGAAAATAGTAAATTATTTAGTGCAATTTATGAAAATAGTAATTTGTACTTGTGAATTTAGTTAATTTGGTGAATTATTGTATTAATTTAGTGAATTATTGTACTTTAGTTAATTATTTTGACTGCAGGTCCACAATGGTCAACTCAGAAATAGCAAACAAATATAAACATTATTTATTTCACATTAAAAAAATGGAAAAATACTATTGGTGACAGGCCTTAAATAAGACCCGATAGAGATTTAGTCATCTCAATCGGGCCTAGTATAGAGCTTGTCACGGATAAGTCATCCGTGACGGGCCTTAAGTAATGCCCGATTGAGATGTGACTCATCTGTGATAGGCTCTATACTAGGACCGATTGAGATGTTTGTTTGACTATATTAAGGCTAGGGGTTCTCTCCCTCAGATCTACATCGAAAATTTTTCTAAGTCCCGCCACTCCAAGAACCCTAGCACCGCCGCCCTCTGGGACCTTGCCGCTGCCGTCGGCTGTTGTCCCCGAGCCCTCGTGCCGCCGCCGCCGTCTGGGAGCCCACCGTCGTCTTCCCTCACCGCCACTGAGCGCCGCTGTCCCACGTCGTCCCCGAGCCCGGCCATCGAGCGCCGCCATCCCACGCAGTCCCCGAGCCCGGTGCCGTCCTATGCTCCACCGCCGCGTCGGCCGCCGTCGCCGCCGACTACCTGCCCCGAGCCCAACCGCCGCCTCGACCTCCTCCACCGGTAACCGCCGCCCAATGTTTTTTTAATTTTTAATTTTTTTATGACTCAATGATATTATTTATATGTGAGATGTGTAATTTAGTTTATTTATGTGTGAGATGTGCAATTTAGTTTATTTATATGTGAGATGTGCAATTTAGTTTATTTATATGTGAGATGTGCAATTTAGTTTATTTATATGTGGGATGTGCAATTTAGTTTATTTATATGTGGGATGTGCAATTTAGTTTATTTATGTGTGAGATGTGTAATTTAGTTTATTTATATGTGAGATGTGCAATTTAGTTTATTTATATGTGAGATGTGCAATTTAGTTTATTTATATGTGAGATGTGAAATTTAGTTTATTTATATATGAGATGTGCAATTTAGTTTATTTATGTGACTAAGTGATTTTAGGACTTAGGGTTCTTAGCCATTTTAGGACTTAGTGGCGGGTGCCAAGGAACTTTAATAGGAAATATGTACATAGATAGGAAATTTGTGATATGGTTTAGGAAAATAATTAATTTTGTTATTTTGTTATTTTGTAAGTTATTTAGACGATGTCTCAGCAAGGTGAACCAATGTCGACGACAACTAGTGGGTCCTCAAGGGCATAGACTCATAGGACAGTGAACAAAATCCCTAAGGAACGGTACACCATAATAGAGGTAAACCAGGTTGGATTGCCAACACATCCCCAGAATGTTTTGAGCCGGTTTAGGTCGATCTGTGGGGTCATAGGGAGGGAGAACTTCACAATTCTGGTGGATGACATCAAGCAAGTGCCGGAAGCAGAGAAGAAAGCTGCTTGGCTAAAGTTCAAGAAGAGCTTCGAGTATCTTGTAGCCGACGAGGCCAGGCTCAAGTACACTGCTTTCAAGACTATGGGCAATGCTTGGAAGAACTTTAAGATCAGGTTGGTCGGCGAGTACGTCTTAAACCCAATTACTTCGGATCCAAGTGAGCACTGGCCTTTCATCACGGTAGACGTCTGGGAGACATTCTACGAGAAGAAGTCGACCCCCGCATCCCGGGCCAAAAGCGATGCTTATTGGGCACTCCAGGCTATGAACTCACACCCGCACCGGCTTGGCACCGCAAGATATTGTTGACGACGGATTTTGGTAATCGACTTGGAAAGGAAAGAGGAAACCGAAGCAGAGAAGAAGGATCGAGTTGGAGTCGCACCAGGTTTCGTATCGGACCCGGTAACCGTATCGGACTGGGGAAGTGTTGCTATAAAGAGTGTATCGGCCGATACGGATTTGGCTTGGTCATGGGCCGATGCGGATTGTGAGTTGACAGTGTCAATGTGGGCTTGATTTGGGCTCGAAGTAAGCTTCAAGGAAGTTGCCAAATAGAGGTAAAGCTCGGTTTTAGGCAATTGTATCTTGTAAATTAAGTAGTATAGATCTAATCTGTGGCTTAAGTCTGCCGCAAGGACTTGTTTGTTGTAGATAAGATCGTGCCCTACGAGGGTTCTGTTGTAACCTCGGGTATAAATATTCCGATAGTTGGTATATGTAAGCTCTCTCTCTCGAATCAATCACACAAAAAACCAGTTCAATCTACTTTCGGCGCATCGCCAACCCTCGCAAGAGGTCTTCCTCAACGAGTTCTTTCTTCTTCGGAGCAGAGGTAAGAATTCGTCCCTGACGATCTGCATCGTCGGGGCTAATGTGTCGTTTTAGACACATTAAGCCTCGATGATGCGATCGTCAATTATCATGTTTTGAATAGTTTTGACAGGTGTTTTAATTAAGCCTTGCCAGCGGTTTACTCGTTTTAGGGTGTAATGCTGACGATGGTTTAATTCTTATGCTTGGCTAAATTGTCCAATACATTTACCATCCCCAAAAGCGATCGAAGACTTGATTTTCTTTATGTTAGCTCTCGATCTACACTTTGAGTTGCTATCGACCTTAGTCGTGTTTCGAGGTTTAACCTAAAGCCTGTTTTTGGTTGTAATTAAGGATAGCGCCGGGGTTTCAGCCGGTCTTACCTAATGCATGTGATTATTTTATGTTCTTGCATGTGTCTGCCACTTATGCAGGTGGATTGGTAAATATAAATACATTGATTATAGGGTATTCTCAGGATCTCTCTGTGGTTGGTATGTTTACATTGGCCGATTGGCTTGTATAAGTTTACACTAGAGTATTAGCTAGTGTATTTATCTTTATGCTACCCTCATCGGCCGATTCCAGTAATTTGTTATAAACATGATCGCATGGACCGATGAGATTAGATCTGCTTTATTAGTTCTATCTTATTACTACCTCAAGTAAGCCGATATAGGTTTGCCCTATCGGCCAGGCCTTCACGATGCGACATCGGCCTATCGGCCGGTCGGCCATCGGTTCTCACATGGTTTATTTGTTTAATCTTGTTGATTGCAGATCAAATCAACTGGCACGCTCTACTTACGACTAGGTAAGCCATTTGGACCTGCACTGGAGTTAAGCAGACCTCCCAGGCCGCCGTGGTAACGTGGAACCCGTTTGGTTGCTGGACGAGTCGAAATTCTGCGCCAACATGCTTTTGGCATGCCCAGTGGGACTTCAAGAAAACAAGCTTATCACCAGCAGCAAGAGCACCTCGAGATGTCGAAGCAGGCCGAGATCGTCGAGGAGAACGTCATTCCTGTGACCGCCGACCAGCTCAGCGCAGAACAAAAAGCTGAGATGGATAGTCTGGTCGCGCAGTTCCAGAATATGTACCTGCAAACATATTCTAGGACTCGGCAGGGCACCTTGATTCAAAAATCCAAGGTGGTCATGCCGAGTTCTGGAGATGGAGCTGGAACGTCGGCGGCGGCGCACGATCACGCCGTCAAAACTGAAGACACTGCAGCACCGACGTTGCAAGACCGAATCGACTTCGCAGTTCACTCTGCGCTAGTCAACCAGTCGGGGATCCTGGTGAACACGTTGACCAATACGGTCAAGTCGATCCTGGATGGTTCAATCCATCAGTACAAGCCTCAAGGCCCGATTTACCAGCCAGAAAATAAGTTCCCTGCCTATCGGACCTTGAGGAACGACCTGAGCACGGCTCAGCCGACAGCGCCGATGCCACCTCCATCGGCGCAACCAACAACAACCCTGCCGCTGGTCCTTACCAAGCAGGCAGGAGGAAGCCCTCAGCACCTCACCGAGGAACAGTACGCTCAATGGACCAAGGGGAAGCAACCGGTGGTTGAGCCGACGCAGCAAGTTCCCGTCCACCAGCCATTGGCCGGACAACCGCAAGCCCCAGCGTTCAATAGTCCTCCACTTCAAGCTGCGTACAACGTGCCACAAGGCTATCAGCAGTACACTGCAGGGCAGTACGTCGCGCAGAACCTGGATCACCACTATCAGCCTGTCGGTGACATGGGACCGGGGGTGTCATGACTAGAGGCTTGGGTAGCCGCGGTCCTCCGCGTGTCCCGACCCCCTCGGGAGGGTCGGGCCCGGGGGTGACATGGCCACCCCTTCCTCTGTCTCCCCGAGGGGTCGGGCCGCTCCCGTTTCGGCCCCGAGGGCTGGGGCGCCCCGACCCCCTGTGATTTTGGCGCCACATATGCGGGTTAGGTGAGCACAGCAGGGCTCACCTAACCGCATTTATAGCGGATCAGGCGAGCGCACCACGCCGCATTTAATGCGGCGCAGCGCACGCTTATCCGGTCCGTGACCGGTCGCGGTGTGTGACCGGTCACAGACCGGTTAGATCTCGGGTTAGGTGGCGACAGGCGGCCGATGGCACGCCTCGCCCCGTCCCGTCGGAATGATGAGAGCCTCCTGGCTCTCGTCCCTAGCCGGAGCCGGCGTGCTAACTCCTGGAGTTGGTATGTCAGTCCCGGTCAGATCCAATCCAGATTTCAGCGCAGGCGTGGCGAGGAAGTCGCCGGCCATTAAATGAAGGTTGAAACGGGCGTCCACCGGGAGAGCTGGCGAGCGGGGCAGAAGGCGTACACCATGCTTGTCAGAAGTCACTTCCGGCTGTAGACTAGCCCTGATAGTAAAAAGAATGTTTCTTTTCTTAGGCAGCTGGAGGCCCATGTGGTGACCCCTGATCAGATAAAAGGAGGCCCAGGCCTAGGAAAGAAGAGAGGACTCCGGCGAATACGTTGGAGAGAAAGATTTCCCTTTGTATTGTTGGAGACCCTCAGATCCACCAGAACACAGGAGTAGGGTGTTACGCTTCTCAGCGGCCCGAACCTGTCTACGTCGCCCGCGTCTTGCGCGTTTCCTCTCTCGCTGACATTCTTTAGATCGAGGGCGAAGAACGTCACTTAGCGCCCCCGGCCGAACCGGCAAAGGGGGGCCCGCGCGGTCTCCCGGTGAGGAGTTTCACGCTCCGTCATCTGGCGCGCCAGGTAGGGGGCGCGTGTGTCTTTCTAAGCCCTCATCCTCTTTCGTGTGTGCCAAGTTTCGCTCGCTCAGCCCCATGGCCGAGCGGGCAGTGGCGCACAGCCTCTCTCCGAGCGCTAGCGGTGACGACAGGGAGCAGAACCCGCGCCGTCGGGCTCGCACCCCGCCGTCCCCCTCTCGCCGAAGTCTTGGGCGAGGGAAGGCGCTCGAGGAGGTCGAAGGATCCGCGACCTCGCCGCTCGCGGGTGACGGGGGAGGACGGCGAGACGGGACGCGTCGCCGCCTCGTCTACGGCGATGGCGGCACGCCCCAGGGCGCGCTCCAGGCCGCGGGCGCGCTCCTGCGTCACCCGCCCGTCGTCCCCGATCCAGAGACTCCAGCCCGACGTTGGCTGGATGACGTGGCCGACTTGGTCATGACGGCGCAGCAGCGCCTAGGCGCCGGCGGGCGGTCCTCCGCCGCCGGGGCCTCTGGCGCTGCCGCCGCCGGCTCCATGTCGTCGAGGCGGAGGGCGCGGCGAACGACGGCCGTTACACGCCGCTCGTCCGCCGTTCCCTCGTCAACGCCTCCGACCCAAGAAGATGTGCGTGGGGGGCCGGATGCCCGGCTCGATATCGAGCGCCGGCGCGACGCTCGTCGCGCCGCCCACGCAACGGAGGGCGCTTCCTCGTCCGGAGCGCCACTTCGGTCCGGTCACGGGGGCCGGCCCCCCGTGTCCCCGGTCGGCGGTGCCGGCTGTCGAGCCTTTGTGGCGAGCCTTCGGAACGTCCGTTGGCCCCCAAGGTTCCGGCCCACCATCACCGAAAAATACGACGGAAGCGTCAACCCCGCCGAGTTTCTCCAGATCTACACGACCGGGATCGAGGCCGCGGGGGGTGACGACAGGGTCATGGCGAATTTCTTTCCCATGGCCCTGAAGGGTCAGGCGCGGGGTTGGCTAATGAACTTGCCACCTGCGTCGGTCCACTCTTGGGAGGATTTGTGCCAGCAGTTCACCACGAACTTTCAGGGCACGTATCCGCGCCCAGGCGAAGAGGCGGACTTGCACGCGGTACAGCGAAGGGACGATGAGTCTCTTCGCTCGTACATTCAGCGGTTCTGTCAAGTCCGCAACACCATACCATGCATCCCCGCACACGCGGTGATCTACGCGTTCAGGGGGGGCGTGCGGCACAACCGCATGCTCGAGAAGATCGCCTCCAAGGAGCCCCAGACCACCGCGCAGCTTTTTGAGCTCGCGGACCGTGTGGCCCGCAAGGAGGAGGCCTGGACCTGGAACTCCTCCGGTTCTGGCGTGGCAGCTCCGGCCGCCCCCGGGTCCGCCGCTCGGTCAGGGCGACGGGACAGGAGGAGGAAGAAGAGGTCGGCCCGTTCCGACGACGAGGGTCATGTCCTCGCCGTCGAGGGCGCTTCGCGGGCCCCCCGAAAGGGGAGGCCTGCGGGCGACAAAAAGAAGGAGGCCGGCGTTCCCAGCAAGGAGCGTCCGACCGGCAAGTGGTGCACCGTGCACAACACCTCCCTCCACGACCTCGCGGACTGCCGCGCGGTCAAAAGTTTGGCCGAGCGGACGAGGAAGTGGGAGGAGGAGAAGAGGCAGGAGCGCCGTGAGGGCAGGGCCCTGGCGGCTCCCGCCGGCACCCAGCGAGGTGAGGCCAAGCAGAAGGCCCCCGCCGAGGACGTCGACGATGGCGACGATGACCTGGGGTTTCAGGAGCCTGAGGCCACCGTCGCCACCGTCGATGGGGGAGCGTGTGCTCACGCTTCTCGCCGGAGCCTCAAGGCCATGAAGCGTGAGCTTCTGGCCGCGGCCCCTACCCATGAGGCGACGCGGCGGGCGCGGTGGTCGGAGGTTGCCCTCACCTTCGACCAGACCGACCACCCGCCGTGCGTTGCCCGGGGAGGGCAGATCGCGATGGTGGTTTCCCCCACCGTTTGCAACGTGTAGTTGGGGCGTGTCCTCGTGGACGGGGGTGCAGCCCTCAACATCCTTTCCCCCGCAGCCTTTGATGCCATCAAGGCCCCGGGGATGGTGCTCCGACCGTCCCAGCCGATCATCGGCGTGACGCCGGGGCACACCTGGCCGCTGGGTCATATCGACCTCCTGGTCACCTTCGGTGGTTCCGCCAACTTCCGCACGGAGCGGGTGGACTTCGATGTGGCGGACCTCAGTCTTCCCTACAACGCGGTCCTAGGGAGGCCCGCGTTGGTGAAGTTCATGGCGGCGGTCCACTACGCCTATCTCCAGATGAAGATGCCGGGCCCCGGTGGCCCCATCACTGTCCATGGCGACCTCAAAGTCGCGCTTGCTTGTATGGAGCAGCGCGCGGACCACCTCGCCGCGACATCCAAGCCCGCGGACGGTGACGAGAGGCCCAGCACCTCCGTCCCGCCCGCCCCAAGGCAGCGGATGGTCACGAGCGACGAGGTCCCGGTCAAGGAGGTTGCCCTGGGCGACGGCCCGTCCGAGACCACCCGGATTGGTGGTCTTTTGGACGACGAATAGGAAGACGCGCTCGTCTCCTTCCTGCGGGCAAACGCCGACGTCTTCGCCTGGAGACCGGCGGACATGCCCGGGGTCCCCAGGGAGGTGATTGAGCATCGTCTCGCCGTGCGGCCGGGCGCAAGGCCGGTCCGGCAGAAAGTGCGGCGGCAGGCCCCGGAACGTCAAGCCTTCATCCGCGAGGAGGTGGCGCGACTTCTGGAGGCTGGATTCATCCGTGAGGTCATCCATCCGGAGTGGCTGGCGAACCCGGTCGTCGTCCCCAAGGCGAACGGCAAGCTTCGGATGTGCATCGACTACACCGACCTCAACAAGGCATGTCCTAAGGACCCTTACCCCCTGCCACGCATAGATCAGATTGTCGACTCCACCGCGGGGTGCGACCTTTTGTGTTTTCTAGATGCATACTCTGGTTATCATCAGATTCGCATGGCTAGGGAGGATGAGGAGAAAACTGCATTCATTACCCCCATAGGAACCTATTGTTATACGACAATGCCTTTCGGGTTAAAGAATGCAGGTCCTACTTTTCAGCGTACTACTCGAATTTCCTTGGGTAGCCAGATAGGACGCAATGTTGAGGCCTATGTTGATGACTTGGTTGT
>BDMV01000005.1:9964726-9975198 GCA_008326285.1 Oryza officinalis
CTATGGGGTCTTTGTTACCGATTGGGCCCAAGAAGTACCGATTGGGATGAACCAGGCTTGAGATTGCAACTTGGTGGGAGAGATGCTACAGAAAAGAAAGGGGAGAAGAAATAAATTGTGAAGAAAAAACTAATCTATGAGTAGAAATGGGATTCGGCTGATGGGGTTACCTCAGGGAACTCGATGACCGGAGCGCTTGAAGGAGCTGCGGAAGATGACATCGTCGGAGATGGAGTTGTTGTTGACGAGAGAATCGTCTACGTGGTCGCCGGAGAATCCGATGAGGCTATTGCAAGAGTTGGAGACGATTACGGTTGAGGCGGTGAAAACGGGAGTAACGGCGTGAAAACCTCCAAGCGGTGGTTGCTATTTAAAGAAGGTGTGTGATAACGGTTGAAATGGAAACAGAACCCTAGATCGATTCGGAGAGGATTCGAGCAAATCCGCAACATTCCAAATATCGCGGACTTGGGGGGCATATGTTAACGACCAAATTTGGTAAATCAAGTATTGGATTTGAAGATAGAATCGAAGCGGATTTGGAGGAAGCTGGCAGTTACTAAAACAGAGCAAGAATCGGTTGGTGACCGAATCGGCTACGGTGTATCGACTGGTGACCGAGTCGGCTATCGTGACCATCGGCTGAGACAGAGTTGGACAAGGATAGCCGATGTAGCCGATTCCAACGAGAGGATAACAGAGTCTTTGTCGGGTTCGGTTGGTGAGCTTCATAAGGATTCCCACATACGGATTGGGTCCGAAGAAGGGAATTGTATCTATTACTTAGGATATAATGTTAGTTTCCTAATAGATACTGTCGGTTAGAGTTTGTATTAGGGAATTGTCTTTAATATGAGTTGTAATAGAGATAAGAGTCGTGTCCGATGAGGACGTATTGTGTAATTCTGGGTATAAATTAAACCCAGGTTCGTGTAAAGAAAAGAAANGGCTGGTTTGAAGAACTGAGTCCAAGGCTTCGAGTTCAAGGCGGTCTTCAAGTCTTTACCTAGCTCTCTGGATTTTAAATTGGTGGGATTCAAGAAAAACGGCAAAACGGCAGGAGGGATGGCATCAATTACTTCGTCAGGCAACTAGTCTTGAATCTCTTGGAACCTGCTTCTAATCGGCCCACTATTTGCAACCAAGGTATCCAATGAGGTGTTGAGCCTATCAGATATATCCAGCAGTTGGGCTCTCAAGTTTTCAGAGATAGGAGATTTTGCCCTGCTGGTGGTTTCTCCATCATCCTCATCCAAAAATTGCCTTATGTCAAAGGAGAATATATCGCCCAGATTATGCAAAGCAAAATTGATGATTAGAAAATAAACAGGATTAAGCCAATAGAAGGTGTATTTATAAACCTACTTGGGCCATTAGCGCAGCAGTGGTGGTTTGTTCTTCTTTTCTATGATGGCTGCCAGTGGCAGAAGACGCGTGTTCACTGGGCGCTTGCCGATGAGGAGAGGCCGATGGGGCTCTTGGCTGAAAACAGAACAAGTGTCAAGCTATATTGTATTGGCTGATTTCAGAAGTCAAGGGGTTAAAAGTTTACCGATGCAACTGGAGAAGCTTGAGGACTTGGAGATAATGGAGGCATTGGAAAATGTTTTTTTGCAAGAGCCGATACAGTATTGGTCTACAAAAGGGCAAGTGTTAGCAGATTATTAGAAAAATTAAATATGAGGTAATGTGTCTTTTTACCTTGACCGTACGGATTATCCTACGGTAACGTGGTTGGAGTGAAGCTTGGACGTCAGTTTCGTTGCGTGATTCTTCAAGAGCTGCTGTATCGGCTGGCCCTTGATCAGCTGAATCTTGATCTTCGTCATCACTCATTTCGGTAGCGACTTCGTCAATCCCTTCGTCTATAACCGCCTCTTTTAAGTATTGCTCAACATCTGACAAGATGCACAACATGCTAAACCAATATGTCCAGGAGACCCACACATGGCAACAACATACAGACAACCAATTGGCGAACATCAATGCCACCATGCAGCAAGGTCAGGCCGACATGTTGGCCTACTTCCTATCACAGGGATGCGATCCCCATCATGAACCATAAGCAAGAAGCTAGCTTTGGAGAGTATCTGCCTCACTAAGGTAACTTGTATCTTTATTTCCATTGCATTGCATCATAAAAAGAAACTGATAAAAATTTGCAAAACATAAAAATATCAAAAATATTTTCTTTTTCATACGTGGTAAGAATGTTTTAGTTCTCCTTGTTGAAATGATGAATAGTTGTCATGTTCTTATTTCAAACTAGTGCTTAGATTACTACTTAGCTTTCACCTTATTTTTTGAATTTGTTGGTAAAAAATCTTTGCCTTGAACTTGAAACTTGTGGGTTGCATATGCATGATCTAAGTCTAGATTGTTGTGAGATATGAGATGTTGAAATAGAGTTACTATGATCTTTCTCCAAATGATACTTGAATTTTGGAGTCTTTGTTTTTCAAAAAATAAAAATTTATAAGTTTCTCAATGATGACAAATTCCCACTAGAGCCATATGATAATCTTATTGACTATCCGATACACATATGTTGCTTGTTATTCCATTGAGCTTTATCAAATTGTTGTGACTCTTGTGAGAATCTTTTCATTCTTTCTTGATCAAGATCACACACATACACCCACTGATGTGACCATGGCTACTATTGATACAACCATTGCTCACATCATAGTTCAACCGGAAGACATCCAGATTAAGTAGTCCAAGTTCTGGAATCCAATTCGGCCATCTGCTAGAACATCTTGAGAAACTAGAACATCTGAAACAAGGTGATAGAACTGTTAGAGAGTACATCTATGAATTTAAAGTTTGTATTATCTACAGTGGTCTAGAAGAATGCAATGAGCACACAATGCGTAGATTTTTAAAGGGGCATAATTCTGAAATTCAAGTTATGCTTGCTAATGTGACATATAATTATATTGGACACCTTTTCATGCTTGCTCGTAGCATTGAGAGTCAAATCATATCAAATGCGAGAAAGAATGAACAATGTGATTTAGCTCCTGTTTCTAAATATCCTATATTCTTGTACAATGTTGATGTGCAAACATTGGAGGAGCAATCTTTTGTGTCTCCTGTTTGTGTCTCCTGTTACTAACGTTTTATAGGGAGTTCAGAACATTCAACAAAAGAAGGAGAATGATGTTCTTAAGAAGAAAGAAGAGAACCATAAAGTACCTGTGATGTCTGAAGAAAGTTTGGAAAGTAAAATAAATGGTGCTGAGATAAATGAAGGTGAGTATTCTCAAGCTGAGCTACACATGTCCACTTTTCATGCTATAGTCGAGTAACCATTAGTGGAACCAATTGCTGAGATTTCTTTGCCACAAGTTGATTTGTTTGCTATTCCTTGTGATAAAGAAGAGTTGTGTGATAATGCTTCACTTATATCAATACCACAACTAGTGAATGAACATGCTATTTCTAATGTTAGTTTTTTATGTGCTGATTTTAAGCATGTTGTTTACATTGCTAATGAAGTTGAGGAATGTGAATTGCTATCTTCTTTAAGTACTTTGGGCTATGTTCTGTTTGATGATTTTTGTGAGTTTAGAAATTTGAAGGAGAAATTATTTGCTAAATCTGGTTTGCCATGTCCAACTAATGCTAATTTTCATATCTTTGGTGAATATAATGATAGCGGAATATATTTGGTGCACAGAGTTTATATATGTTCGGATTTAGAACCTCCGGTAGATATGGATAAAAATTGCAAGCTAGAGAGACATGTTATTGATAATCATGCTACTTTGAGTTTATATTGTTTTGATTGGAAGAAATAGATTGTTTTAAATGGACTACGCACAGAGCACCATATGAAAAAATCGAGGACGATTTTCCGTGAAGAAGGCGAGGACGATGTGACCATGGCTACTATTGATACAACCATTGCTCACATCATAGTTCAACCGGAAGACATCCAGATCAAGCAGTCCAAGTTCTGGAATCCAATTCGGCCACCTGCTACAGTGTTGACTTCAAATGGCCGCCAAATATGCATACGAGCTCCGTTTTGGGCCCATAAGTATTTGATGGAAAGCTCTTGGAGTCCTTTTTCCAATGAATCTGGCCTCATCTCCAAATTCCATTCTAGTCGGCCGCAATCATGAAAACAAGGTGTTGTGTCACCTATATTGGGCCTATGGGCTTGTAACTTTATCTGGGACCCCGGGCCAAGTGGGGCCCATGTGGGGTGCACCCCAACCTGGTGGAGCACGACCTAGGAACTCCCTTGGTCATCCTCCCACCCCTTTAAATAGCTAAGTACCCCTTCAGGGTTTCTTGGGTTTTGTTTAGATTAAAGTTTAGCTTCGCTACTCTGCCGTTTAATCCCATGATCGGTTACATTACCGGTTTGCTTGTTACGGAACCCCAACATATTATTTGTTTTCAATTCCTATTTGCAATTCAGATTGCTTTTATCTTGTTCTTGCTTGTTTCTTCGATTTGCTTGCAGGAATAAGGTTGATCTGCACCGGCAAGATCAACAACCCACGGAGAGGTGTATCGATCGCTAAGGTGCAACACAACAACATCTCATACGATTGTAGTCAGGTCGTCAACGTTTCTTTCAAATCGTAGTTATCATCAACTCACTGAAAGATCGGGCCAATCAGATCCCTAAGCGTATCGAGTGGATTTCAGGGTTTATCAAGTGGTATCAGAGCAGCTCAGGGTTTATCAAGTAGTATCAAAGCAGCTCATGGTTTATCACCCACCATATATTCTAGACCTCTACATTGGAGGTTAGAGAAAACATGTCATACACCAACCATAGTTGTTCTACCTCTATACTGGGGGTTAGCAATAACTTTATCCACCAAATAAATACTCTATCATGACAGTCAAAATGTCTCTCCTAGTAGTTTGCAATAAGATATGACTGTAGAAAAAAAGAAAAAAAGAAGGAGTTAGAAAATAGAAAATATTCTCAATCATGATGAGAAGAAAAAATGAGAAAAAAGAAAAAGGAGTGTTTGCTCATCAATGTTCTTGGGCAGCATGAGAAAAATAGCTAAAAGAAAAGCCATATCTCAAGTTAGGAATAAAAGAAAAGCCATATCTCAAGTTAGGAATAAAAGAAAGTTTATGACAAAGGAGTACCACATACATCTTCCATCATATAGCCACACACTTTGCACATCTTGATTAGATTGTATGATTTGTTTTCTCCTTGGATCTTTTTTTGATTTTGCAATATATGTGATACAAGTATTGCCACAATTTTTATCCCTACCCTGAGCTCCACATATAAACCTTTAGAGGTAGGATGTTAAGAAGACAATACTATGCTTTGGTGAGGAATATTATACACATTGAGCGATCGAGAGTACCATTTAAGGAACTTTGGTTTTAATTGCAAAAATTCTTGAAAACCTTCGGTAGGAAAGTTGAACAAATGAGTAAGTGATTGGTGCTCTATGAACCGTCTATCCCTCAACTACCCAAGACGAGGAGAAGCTACAAGCCCCTTGGGGAATAAGGTAATAAAGGTAAAAATACTATTGCCAACTTATTCAAATTCTACGCAGAAAGATATGTTGTAGGCATAGTACTATTGTGAAATAAAATATAGTAGCAACCCCTGATCAACAACCTAAGTTTTATCTTTACTCGGGACGAGCAAAGGTTTAGCTTCGGGGTGTTGTTGATGGTCGTTAAGTGCCAATTTCGACCACCAATTATCATAATAAATAAAGGAGAACCAACATTTCTTATACGTACATCAATAATAAATAATTTAGTTCCCCTATACTTGGAGGATTAACATGTATGCAAAGAATAAACATCAAAGTGAAGGATAAATGAAGCCGGCATGCAAGAAAACACACTTTCGATGAATCACTTGCGAGCACACGGATTTAGGGGCCAACAAGTCAGCTCAAACCGAGTTGAAGTGGGACCAAATCACCCTCAACCACCATAGGGGCCACTTGGATGTCCCTAAAGAAAGGCGGTTGAGAGGAGGTGGGACCAAGGTTCAGCTAAACCACCATTGTCTCCTCTTATCCTTGCCCTCCATGTGACGACTCCTGGTTGGCTCTCAATAACGGTTACGGGAGTTACCGACCTCCCCAACCATCATAAACAACTATAAAAGGAGATCACTCCCTCACTTGCAATACACACCTCAAGGAGCTATTCTCTCTACTCTACATTGTATCTTCTTTCATGGAAATAGGCTTAGGCTGTGTTCCCAACACGCACGAAAGAACACAGCCTTAGAGTATCTTCAGTCCTATAGTCTTATTGGAGATTCTGATATGTCTTTAGTACTTTACTCTTCTTGTAAAACTATAGTTGAATTAATAGAATTATCTTCTTTATATTCTTGTGTTCATAATTTATATGCTTTATGAATAGGATATACTTCATCTATAATTCATAATTCACTTGATTAGGATAGTCGATCTATACTACGGTAACGGTCCAATGATCTTAATGGGTTGCACTAGTTCTGACTTGTCCATCCATAGAATGGGAGTCCTGGGGGAATTAGTGATATTATTTACTAACATAAGCATGGTGCTTAGGTTAGATAAACGTCGTTGGATACGAGTATGCCCCACAGAAAGTGAGGTATGCGGTAGGTGGTGATAGCCCTATCTATGCTTTGTTTTCCTCCACGTTCGGGTATGACGTAAGAGTACGTAAATGCAATAACCATGCTAGCAGACCAGCAGGAAATGGTCTCTCAGTAGTACCTAGGTGCCTAGAACTAAGTTCTAGCCTTGTAAGAATGTATGTGTTAAGTACATACAAAACATGATTAATATGGAAGTATAGTTGTATCTTAGTTCTCTTATATCCTTTTCCACTATACTAATTAATTAGAGATGAATCTCCTGTGTGTCACACTACCCCTTAATCATATTTATACTAACCTATGTTTAGACTATGGTGAGCTAATAATAGATTGATTAATGATGTATAAACTATATCTTTACACTGATGCCTTTCCTACGAAAATATAAATATGATACCCTTGGTAACACTCATTGGTGAAGTGCTACAACAGTATCCGTGCTCTTGCAGATTTATCTGTGAACGTAACAAATACCAACAGAGGTATGACTACACACCTAGTACTTGACTAGCATGGTAGCGATCCTCCCACCATCTCTATGAGTGTTCGAGGTACGACTACGCGCCTGGTCCTCCACTAGCGTGGTAACAATCCTCCCACCACCTCTACGAGTGGTCGAGGAACGACTACACACTTGGTTCTCGACTAGCATAATAGCGATCCTCCCACTACCTCTACGAGTGGTCGTGGTACGACTACACACTTGGTCCTCGACTAGCATGGTAGTGATCCCACCACCTCTACAAGTCTTCTAAGAGTAGTCGAGGTATGACTACACAGCTAGTCCTCGACCAACGTGGTAGTGATCATACTACCTCTACGAATCCTCTAGGAGTGGTCGAGGTACGACTACACACCTGGTTCTCGACCAGCGTGGTAGCGATCCCACCACCTCTACGAGTCCTTTGCAAGTAGTCGAGGTACGACTACACACCTAGTCCTCGACCAACATGGTAGCAATCCTCCCACCACCTCTACGAGTGATTGAAGTACGACTACACACCTGGTCCTCGACCAGCATGGTAGAAATCCTCCCACCACCTCTACGAGTGATCGAGGTACGACTACACACCTGGTCCTCGACCAGCATGGTAGCGATCGTCCCACCACCTCTACGAGTGGTTGAGGTGCGACTACACACATGGTCCTCGATCAGCGTGGTAGTGATCCTCCCATGACCTCTACGAGTAGTTTGGATACTGTTACGCCTGGTACTCATTCGACTAGTGTGTGTAGCGATCCTACTATCCCCATGAATTAATTTATGTAAGTTTTTATACATATCAAATGTGCAATATTTGTCTGTTGATCCTCTCTTCTCATATTGCTACTAGTTGGAGTCATTTATTATCGTCCTATTATGTTATGCCTGACTAATCACTAGGTCTCAGAACCTTAGCTGGAGACGCCTGGTACTATTGGATTAGTCAAAATTGGTCATGTTAGAGTACCCAATGTAATGTATTAACAAGATGTGTAATCGAAAAATTTTCTTTACAACTTCACGGTCAGGGGCTAGGAATTCGCTTCTTCATCTTAGTTCATTATGAGATTTAAGTTGCTTTTGTGGAAAAATTTTCATAAAACCAATTGGAGGCTAGAAAAAGTACATAATTCCATTCAGCTGAGGACAGCTCTGGTGAATGTCCTCGTTTATTGTCACACATAGATATAATATTGTTAACAACAGATTTTCGTAATCTAATCGGAGAGGAAAGAGAAAACCGACATAGAGAAGAAGGAGCGATTTGAGTCGGATCGGACCAAGCTGAGTATCGGACTATGTTCTGTATCAGATTCAGCGGTGCATCGGACCAAGTGGAGCGCTAGCAGAGGGACCGTATCGGCCGATGTGGGTTCAATGCGGCCATCGGCCGATGGAAGCAGGAAGCCAATGGAGGCAGAGCGGGCTCGGTTTGGGCCTAAGTCAAGCTTCAAAGGAGATTGCCAAATAGGGATAAGGCCCGGTTTTAGGCAATTGTATCTCTTAATTAGGAAGTTAAATTAGTTTCAATCTAATCTATGGCAAGAGTTCGCCATAAGGACTTGTTTGTTAGTTATAGATAAAATCGTGTCCTATATGGACAATGTTGTAAATCACGGGTATAAATATCTCGGTAGTTTGTACTTAGAAACTCTCTCAAACTGAACAATAAAACACTACAGTTCAATCTACTTTCGGCGCATCGCCACCCTCGCAAGAGGTTGATTTCCGGCGAGTTCTTGCTTCCCCAGAGCAGATGTAAGAACTCGTACCCGACGATCTACGTCGTCGGGGCTAGTGTGTCGTTTTAGACACGTTAAGCCCTGATGATGTGATCGTCGTTTATCATGTCTTGGATGATCTTGATATGGCATCCTAATTCTATCTCACCAGCGATAAATTCATTTTAGGATTTGTTGCCGACGGTGGTCGAATTAGTTTGCTTATCTAGATCCTTCAAAGCATCTACCATCCCCAAAAGCGATCGACGGCTTGATTGTCTTTGTGTTAGTTCTCAATTCACACTTCGAGTTGCTATCGACCTTAGTCATGTTTTGAGATCTAATTCAAAGCCTGTCTTCAATCGTAATTAATGATAGTGCCGGGGTTTCAGCCGGTCTTACCTAATATATGTGATTACTTTATGTTTTTATATGTATTTGCCACTTGTATGAGTGGATCGATAGATATAAGTGTGCTTGTTACAAATTGTTCTTAGGATTTTTCTGTGATCAGTACATTTATATTGGCCGATTGACTCATACAGGTTTACACTAGAATATTAGCTAGTGCATCTACCTCTTACATCTCTCATCGACCGATGTCATCAAACCGACACAAATCTATCGGTGAAGGCCGATGAGATTAGATCTGTATATTAATCTTATTTCATTATGACCTCAAGTAGGCCGATACAGCTTTGCCCTATCGGCTAGGCCCTCACGATGCGACATCGGCCTACTGGCCGATCGGCCATCGTTTACTAACGTGGTTTACTTGTTTATTCTTGTTGATTGCAGATCAAATCCATTGGACCTGCACTGGAGTTAAGTAGATCTCCCAGGCCGCTATGGTAACGTGGAACCCGTTCTGACGTGTGGGCGGGTCGAAATTCTGCGCTAACAAATATATTTTCAAATCATATCATATTACTCCTAAGCATTCGCTTGAAGGCTTTCTATCTAATCATTTGTTCTGAGAATTGATTTTAGCAAAATCAGATATCAGAGCAATTGGCATTCGTGAGTAAAAGAGACTAGTTGGAAGCTTTCTATTAGTCGGCATCTTGTCTTTACTAAATAATGCTCAAACCGACAATTCTTGTACTCAACTAAAAGATATACTAATCCCAAGGCACACGGTAGTCGGAATTCCGACTAGATGGATGCCAAATTAGTGACTTCAAGTCTCAGTACATATAAGAAGAAGTCCCATGCTAGAGCAGAGTCGAAGAGTTGTCTTATGGTCGCACTTTGTGACAATTACAAGAAACTCAGAACGACAACGCTATAGCATGATTGCATATATTGTATGAGTCTGAGAACCTACTGTTGGCGCAGAATTTGGACCCGTCCAACAGCAAAACGGGTTCCGCGTTACCACGGCGGCCTGGGAGATCTGCTTAACACCAATGCAGGTCCAAATTGGCTTGCCTAGTCATGCGCAGAGCGTGCCAGTTGATTTGATCTGCAATCAACAAGAAACAAGTAAACCATATCAGAAAACAATGGTCGATCGGCCGATAGGCCGATGTCACATTGTTATAGCCTAGCCGATAGGGCAAAGCTGTATCGGCTCACTCGTTATAATAGGCAAATTGATAAGATTTAATCTCATCGGCCTATGCTAAGAGCGTATGACAGATTAATGAAATTAGCCGAT
>BDMV01000005.1:9993406-10005299 GCA_008326285.1 Oryza officinalis
AGCTGGAAGCTGATGGAGGCAGCGTGGGCTCGGTTTGGGCTTGAGTTAGGCTTCAAAGGAGATTGCCAAATAGGGATAAGGCCTTGTTTTTAGGCAATTGTATCTCTTAATTAGGAACTTAAGTTAGTTTCGATCTAATCTATGGCAAGAGTCCGCCATAAGGACTTGTTTGTTAGTTAGAGATGAAATCGTGTCCTACATGGACAATGTTGTAAATCATGAGTATAAATATCCCAGTAGTCTGTACATAGAGACTCTCTCTCAATTCAACAAACAAACAACACAATTCAATCTACTTTCGGTGCATCGCCACCCTCGCAAGAGGTTAATATCCGACGAGTTCTTGCTTCCCCAGAGCAAAGGTAAGAAGTCGTACCCGACGATCTACATCGTCGGGGCTAGCGTGTCGTTTTAGACACGTTAAGCCCTGGCGATGTGATCGTCATTTATCATGTCTTGGATGATCTTGACATGGCATCCTAATTCTATCTCGCCAGCGGTAAACTCGCTTTAGGGTTTGTTGCCAACGATGGTCGAATTAGTTTGTTTATCTAGACCCTTCAAAGCATCTACCATCCCCAAAAGCGATCGACGGCTTGATTCTCTTTGTGTTAGTTCTCGATTCATACTTTGAGTTGCTATCGACCTTAGTCGTGTTTTGAGATCTAATTCAAAGCCTGTCTTCGATCGTAATTAAGGATAGTGCCGGGGTTTCAGCCGATCTTACCTAATACATGTAATTACTTTATGTTTTTATATGTATTTGCCACTTGTGTGAGTGGATCGAACAGATATAAATGTATTTATTACAGATTGATCTCAAGATTTATTTGTGACCAGTGTGTTTATATTGGCTAATCGGCTTGTACAAGTTTACACTAGAGTATTAGCTAGTGCATATCCCTCATCGGCCGATGCCATCAGATTGACGAACATGTTAATGGAGGCTGATGAGATTAGATCTATATTATCAGTCTTATTTCATTATAACTTCAAGTAGGCCGATACAGTCTTGCCTTATCGGCTAGGCCCTCACGATGCGACATCGGCCTATCGGCCGATCGGCCATCGCTTGCTAACATCGTTTACTTGTTTATTCTTGTTGATTGCAGATCAAATCAACTGGCACGCCCTACACACACCTAGGCAAGCCATTGGACCTGCACTGGAGTTAAGCAGATCTCTCAGGCCGCCGTGGTAACGTGGAACCCGTTTTGACATCTGGCGGGTCAAAATTCTGCGCCAACACGCTTTTGGCACGCCCGGTGGGACCAAGAAGAACACAAGCTTCACACCATCAACAAGTTCGTTCCAAGATGTCTAAGCAGACCGACGTGTCAGAAGAAAACATTGTCTCTGTGACTGCCGATCAGCTCAACGAGGAGCAGAAAGCTGAGATGGCAAAGTTGGTCAAGCAGTTCCAGAACATGTACTTGCAGACCTACTCCAGGACTCAGCAAGGCACTATCATTCAAAAATCTAAGGTAATAATGCCGAGCCCTGGGGAAGGAGCTAGCACATCGGCGGCAGCCCAAGATCAAGCTGTCAAGACTGAAGACGATACTTGCAGTGCTGCGTCGATGCTACAGGACCGCATCGACTCCGCGGTTCACTTAGCATTAATCAACCAATCCGGAATCCTGGTGAACACATTGACCAAGACAGTTAAATCAATATTAGACGGTTCCATTCACCAGCACAAGCCTCAAGGACCGATTTTCCTGCCTGAGAACAAATTCCCTGCATATCGGACCTTGAGGACGGATCTGAGTACGGTTCCACAGCCGACAGCACCGATCCCACCTCCATCGGCCCAGCCAGTACCAACCATGCCATTGGTCTTGACCAAACAAGTAGGAGGAAGCCCTCAGCACATCACAGAAGACCAATTCGCGCAGTGGACAAGGGGGAAACAAGTTCCAACAGCCTTGCAGCAGCCGATGGTTGAGCTGATACAACAAGCCTTTGCCAATCCACCATCGGCCGGGCAAGCCCAATTCTCCCTACCTAGCAACCCTCCACAAGCAACTGCCTACAACGCGCCGCAAGGCTATCAGCAGTACTCTACGGGACAGTATGATGCACCAAATTTGAATCATCACTTTCAGCCATACTCCCCTAGGTAATATCGGCCGGAAGGTTTTCAATAGCCCTATCACCAAGAACTTCCGCACCAGCCCGCAGGAATCACCCAAGGGCACTGGGCCGATATGATAGCCGAAGTGATGCGTGATCAATTCGGTTTGAAGCCCAAGGAGAATGCAACCGTGTATCGGCATCCATACCCAGAGGAGTTCGATAGAGTGCCGCAATCGAGCCGATACAAGATTCCTGATTTCTCCAAGTTTTTAGGGCAAGACAATGTCTCCACATACGAGCATATTAGCCGATTTCTAGCCCAATGCGGAGAGGCATCGGCTGTGGAGGCGTTGAGGGTGAGATTTTTCCCGTTATCTTTGTCAGGGTCAGCATTTACTTGGTTTTCCTCTTTGCCTTGCAATTCCATCAGAGGATGGGTTGACCTGGAAAAGCAATTTCATCGATACTTCTTCAATGATGTACAAGAGATGAAGCTGTCCGATCTTACCGCCATTAGGCAGAGGGTTGATGAATCGGTCCTGGACTACATCCAACGATTCAGGGACATCAGAAATAGGTGCTACAGCCTTAGCTTGACCGATTCTTTGCTGGCCGATTTGGCATTCCAGGGGCTACTCGGGCCGATACGAGAAAGATTCTCGTCACAAGAGTTTGAAAGTCTAGCCCAGCTAGCATAGAGAGTATCGGCCCATGAGCAGAGGTTCCAGGAGGCGAAAAAGTTCGCGAAGAAGATTAACAGCGTTTATCAATACGCCTCCGATGAAGAAAACGATGTCGATGCTGAAGTTGATCTAGCCGAATAGGCCCGGATGAAGAAGCCAACAACATGCCAATGGGCTAAGAAGGGCGACAAAGAAGACAAGTTCGACTTCGACATCAACAAAACTGACAAGATATTTGACCTACTGCTGCAAGAAAAGCAAATACAGTTGCTAGTAGGTCATGTGTTGCCATCGGCTGAGGAAATAAAGAAAAGGAGATATTACAAGTGGCACAACACATACTCTCATCATACAAACGAGTGCAAAATCTTTCGGCAACAGATTCAATCGGCCATCGAACAGGGCAGGATCAAGTTTGATGAAGCCAAAAGGCTGATGAAGATAGAAGGACACTCGTTCCCAGTTAATATGGTGCGGGCTGACAGGGCCGATAGCGATGCCTATCGGACCAACAAACGACCTCATCAAACTTCGGAAGGCCTCATCAAGAAATACCAGCGAAGGCGTGAAGAGCAAGCACAAGACTATGCTGACCAAGATAAATCATATGATCCTCATTGGGAGTGCGAGTTTTTCCAATTGTGTTGGAACGAAGGAATGAGGTTGCCGACGATGCAAGAGTGCCCTGCATGCAACGACATGGAAGAATCTTACCAAGGCAGCTCAAGCAAACAGGCGCATCGGCCGATCAAGCAAAAGAAATCCATACACGAGAGGCTGGGGCTGATGCACCATGATCGTCGGACAGAAAATGACGAGCAAGTCCAAAACCCTCAATGGTGCCCAGAAGATTTGTTTAGCAAAACGCAGAAGCGACGGGTCCAGAGGTTAAGAGAAAAAGAAAAGATCCAGGAGCAGCAGGCAGCAACAGCCCATCGGTCCACTAAAACCAAAAAAGAGTGGAAGATAAAGTCTACAGTGGTACAGGCCAATGAGGATAATACAAAGTCAACTCAAGCTCCTGCATCTACGAAAGGTAAAAGCATAGCATCGGCTTTTGTTAACATGGTTTTCCTGTTGCCAGCAGAATATAGTATACAGATGGCCGATGAAGCAGTAGCCGACGATGAGATGGAGCAGTCTTCGGCTAAGTTACAGTTGTCACCGGAGCAGGCCGTGTTCGACAAGCCAGCCGACACCAGCTATACGCACCTCCGGCCGTTGTACATCAAGGGATACGTCAATGGGCGGCCGATGACAAAGATGCTAGTCGATGGCGGCGCAGTAGTGAATTTGATGCCATATACAACTTTCAGGAAGCTTGGAAAAGTACCTGAGGACCTAATCAAGACAAATATGGTGTTAAAAGATTTTGGCGGCAATGCGTCCGAGGTAAAAGGGGTGTTGAATGTAGAGCTTACAGTTGGCAACAAGACAATCCCTACCACCTTTTTGTCTTTGATGGAAAGGGTTCCTATAGCCTGTTGTTGGGGCGAGATTGGATCCATGCAAATTGTTGCGTCCCCTCAACAATGCATCAATGCTTTATTCAGTGGCAAGGGGACCAGGTCGAGATCGTGCAGGCCGACAGGTCAGTACATGTGGCCAATGCCGATCTTGAGTCTAGGAGATGGAAGGAATCGATTGCCTGTCCGGACGAGCTTGGGAGGCCGATTTCTTGAAGGTAACTGACTGTGATATCGAGCCGATCGAAGATGGAGACAAGCAGTTACTTTGACGAAGGCATACCATCCACAAGCCAAGATGAACAAGTTAGTCCCTACATAGAAGATACGGTGGATGAAATTGATGGGAAATTGGGACAAGGCTTCACGTCGGCCGATGAGCTTGAAGAAGTCGACATAGGGATAGGTGATAGGCCTAGGTCGACGTATGTAAGTGCCAACCTACCAAGGGAATATAAGAATAAATTGATACATCTTTTGAAAGAATTCATTGATTGTTTTGTATGGGAATATCATGAGATGCCAGGATTAAGCCGATCAATTGTAGAACATCGGCTACTATAAAACCAGGCTATTGGCCGTTTAAACAAGCTCCCAGGAGATTTAAGGCCGATATGCATGAAGCTATCAAGGCAGAGATTACAAGGCTCTACGACGCCAATTTTATCAGACCCTGCCGATATGCGGAGTGGGTTTCCAATATAGTACCAGTATTGAAGAAGAACGGCAAGCTCAGGGTGTGCATCGATTTCAGAGATTTAAACAAAGCAACGCCAAAAGATGAGTACCCTATGCCGATAGCGGATATGCTCGTTGATGCTGCATCTGGACACAAGATCATCAGTTTTATGGATGGAAATGCAGGCTATAACCAAATTTTCATGGCTCAAGAAGATATTCACAAGACAGCTTTCAGGTGTCCAGGGGCAATCGGCTTGTATGAGTGGGTCGTCATGACATTTGGTCTAAAGAACGCTGGAGCTACCTATCAGAGGGCAATGAACTATATTTTTCACTACCTTATCGGTTCCTTGATTGAGATCTACATCGACGATGTGGTTGTGAAGTCAAAAGAGTACGATGATCATTTGGCCGATTTACGCAAGGTACTGGAAAGAGCAAGAAAATATGGTCTAAAGATGAACCCTAACAAGTGTGCCTTTGGCATATCGGCCGGTCAGTTTTTTGGTTTCTTGGTCCACGAGAGGGGAATCGAGATCACACAGAAGAACATCGATGCCATAAAGAAGATCAAGCCTCCGGAGAACAAAACCAAGTTACAGTCTCTGATTGGGAAAATCAACTTCGTCCGGCGTTTCATATCAAACCTGTCAGGCAGGATAGAGCCGTTTACTCCATTACTGAAGATAAAGGATGATCAGGAATTTATATGGGGTGATAAGCAGCAAAAGACATTGGACAATATCAAGGAGTATCTGAGTTCCCCACCAGTTTTAATTCCTCCACAAAAGGGAGTCCCCTTCAAATTGTACCTGGCAACCGATGAGAGATCTATCGGCTCCGTTTTGGTTGAGGAAATCGATGGCACAGAAAGAGCTATTTTCTATCTCAGCAGAAGATTGTTGGATGCTGAAACAAGGTACACGCCAGTGGAGAAGTTATGTTTATGCTTATATTTTTCATGTACCAAATTGAGACATTATTTACTTTCCAATGAGTGTATTGTGGTAAGTAAGGCCGATGTGATGAAATACATGCTATCGGCCTCTGTGTTAAAAGGGAGGATTAGGAAGTGGATTTTTGCTTTGTCAGAGTTTGACCTCAGGTATGAATCGGCCAAAGCGATCAAAGCACAAGCCCTGGCCGATTTCATTGTTCAACATCGAGATGACTCAATCACATACTCAGATATTGTGCCATGGATACTATATTTTGATGGATCTGTTTGCAGACATGGATGCGGTATCGGCCT
This sequence comes from Oryza officinalis, assembly GCA_008326285.1. NCBI lineage: Eukaryota > Viridiplantae > Streptophyta > Magnoliopsida > Poales > Poaceae > Oryza > Oryza officinalis. Next base: position 9,999,568 of record BDMV01000005.1, read on the forward strand.
AATCATCATATCCCCTCGGGGGGCAAGCTTCGAGTTCGCGTTCACGATCAAGCCCTATTATACTAACAACCAAGCAGAATATGAAGCTGTTCTTAAGGGTTTGCAGTTGTTACAAGAGGTCGAGGCCGATTCTGTAGAAATTATTGGCGATTCACAGTTGGTGATTAATCAGCTTTCTGGGAGTATGAGTGCAAGAATGATATTCTAAGGGTCTACAATGAAGAGTGCAAGGAATTGTTAAAAGCTTTCAAGATTGTGACGATGAGGCATATACCCCGGAAGCAAAACTTCGAAGCCAATGATTTAGCTCAGGGGGCATCAGGATACAGGCCGATGGTGAAAGATGTTGAGGTTAAAATCGCTACCGTGGACGCCGATGATTGGAGGTTTGCTATCATTGCGTATTTGAGAAATCTTTCTCAATCGGCGTCACGAAAGATGAAGTATAAAGTTCTACATTATGTCTTGCTCGATGATGATCTATACTATCGGACGATCGATGGTGTCTTGCTAAGGTGTTTGAGTCTAGAAGAAGCCAAAGTTATCATGAGTGAGGTTCACGAAGGAATTTGTAGAACACATCAATCGGCCCATAAAATGAGATGGCTTTTGAAGCGTGTTGGATATTTTTGGCCGACAATGCTAGAGGATTGTTTCAAGTACTATAAGGGGTGTCAAGATTGCCAGAAGTTTGGAGCAATTTAGAGAGCACTGGCATCGACTATGCACCCAATCATAAAGCCGTGGCCATTTCGTGGATGGGGTATAGACATGATCGGACAGATTAATCCACCATCAACCAAGGACACAAGTATATTTTAGCGGCCACAGATTACTTCACAAAGTGGGTCGAGGTCGTCCCTTTTAAAACGGTTGATTCCAAGGATGCCATTCTGTTTGTTAAGGAGCATATTATATATCGATTTGGATTTCCACAGACGTTGACTACGGATCAGGGATCAATCTTCGTGTCCGATGAGTTTGTTGAATTTGCTGACACCATGGGCATCAAGTTGTTGAATTCTTCTCCATACTACGCGCAAGCTAATGGGTAGGCAGAAGCTTCTAACAAGACTTTAATCAAGTTGATCAAGAGGAAGATTGATGAACAGCCGAGACGGTGGCATACCACGCTGGCCGATTCCCTTTGGGCGTATCGGATGGCTTGTCATGGTGCAACTCAAGTACCGCCTTATCAGTTGGTTTATGGACATGAAGCTGTGCTGCCATGGGAGACCAACATCGGCTCAAGAAGGATTGCGTTGCAAGACGATTTGATGGCCGATGAGTACCACAATCTCATGGTTGATGAGTTGGATGATTTGGCACACGTCCGATTGCGGGCTTTGGAAAAAATCGAGCGGGATAAAGATCGAGTTGCTCATCATTATAACAAAAAAGTTGTAGCCAAGTCATTTGAGGAAGGGGATCTTGTTTGGAAATTGATATTGCCGATTGGTTCCAGAGATAACAGATTTGGCAAGTGGTCACCTAATTGGGAAGGTCCTTTTCAGATTCATCGATGTGTTCCTCGCAATGCTTATCTATTAAAAGGATTAGACGGAGAAGTTTTTGGCAGAGCTCTTAATGGCAAGTATTTAAAGAAATATTACCCAAGCATTTGGATCGACTCCTGATCGGCTTGCCAGCCGATTAATGCTAATAGCCGATGTGCCATACATCGCCTCTAGATGGCCGATATACACTATCGTCCTTAGTTCAAATTTTACAACATGAGTCCTCATCTTCCAAAATTTGGGGGGCATATATATACTCAGCAATTCTTCGAATTTATCGGATGGATTGCAAATTTATGGACTTCAAAAATTTTCAGATGGACTTTTTCAGATCGTATTTGGCTAACTAGCCGATGAGATATATATTACTCAAAGAACAAGGTTAACTTTTTACAAGGAGGAAATAAGGGTATATTACATCAGTTTACGAAGTTATGGATAGCTGTGATGGCCTTGCGACGAATTTGGTCGATTTCATCTATTGTCTAAGCATCATCGGCCGACGACCCTGGGATTGGTTTCAAGGACCTACTCAGGGTTGCAAGGTATTTGGCCGATGATTTCAGCTTTGCAGTTTGGTCTTCTATCGCCTTCAGGGAGGCAGCTATCTTCACCTCAACCTCCTTAATCTCTTCACGAGTTGCTTCTAGCTTCATTAGCAAGTCTGCTTCGAGGCGATAGAGTTCTTCAAGTTTCTTGTTCAAGGCGATCGGCTCAACGACTAGCTCGTCCAGTCTAGTCTTATCAGAGTTTACTTGAGCTTTGCTAGCAGATATGGCCGATTCCAAGCCTTCACGCTCTCGCCTCTCTGCAATTCTTTCTTTGGCCTTATGAAGCTTGAAGTGGTACTGCTCCAAGAATATGGCTGGCGTCAAAATCTCCATCAGTTCTTCAGGCAGTTGATCTTGGATTTCCTGCACCCTGCTCCTGATTAGATTACAATTCTCCACCAGCGATTCTATAGATGCCTCTAGCCGATTGGCGATGTCAGACAGCTGGCCTTTCAGTTCTTCAGAGATTGGCGGATTGGCTGTGCTGAGTGGCTCTTTGTCTTCGTCATCAAGAAATTGGCCGATGTCGAAAGCAAACATATCGGCTAAGGTCTGCAATCATCAAAATGAGACATGGTTAACTCAGTCAAGGTGAAATTGGTAGGAGATTCAAAGTAGTCTGGTTTACCCATGATGGGACATCAGCTGTGGTTGCATCGGCCTCCTTTTGTTGTTCTGAAGCGGCAGGCGAAGGGGTTGGCCGATGTGGTGCAGGCGATGGAGCTCGTGGCTGAAGAAAAAGTAAGAATGCGACGATTAGACATACATTATTAAGAAGATGAGGCAGGTAGATTGGCGCTTACCGAAGCAACTGGAGAAGGTGGTGGAGAAGGAGATGGTGTTCTCAATCGGGCCTTGGCTTGTTCGCGTTTTTTCAAGGTGGCTTTCTTTGTCCTGGGTAATGGGACCGATTGAGTTCTCTCCTTAAGTAAAGATGACGCAATGACCTGAAAAAATCAAGTTAGAATAGACCAGTGAACTAAAATTGAAGAACTACATGAGGAAGCCTATACTAACCTTGCGGACTGCGTGTCTAGTTCTCTTGGGTTGGGCAGCGTCAGCTTGATCATCGGCCGGTGGATCTGCAGTAGTTGTGGCCGATGGATCATCAGTTGGCTTACAGTCGATGGCTCTTCAGCAGTGCTGGCCGATGGATGTTGATCTTCGGGTATATCAGCAGCTGCTGCATTGACCTCCTCCATTACTTGGTCGTCCAGGAATTCTTCCACGGAGTGGTCTAGCTTGTCGAGGTCGGCCTGGTTGTCAGTCTTGGATTTTTTGATAGGTTTTTGGGCTTTGTCCCTGGCCGGCGCCTTCCTCTTGGTAGTTTCTTTGATTATCGGACCTTGGAGCAGTGATGATACCTTTGGAGCAGTAAGGCCGATAGCTGACTCCATAACAGCTTTTCCTGATGGAGCCAGGACCAGAGCATAGGTTATCCTTTGCCCGCTGTTGCTGGCAGATGGAACTGGGGCATCAGGGACTTGAGGGCTGATATTGTCAATAAGCTCTGTCAGGTAGAATTTGGCCGATTGATGGAAGATGTGAGTGGCCCACTCATGCCACCATGTTTGGAAGCTGATATGGGTAAAGGCACTCAACCATAATCGATCACAGTCCCCTAAGTTTGGGATTTTGGTCTCCAGGACTTTGCTCATGATCAATGACGATGAGACCATGCCCTTGCTCTCTAGCAGCCGATGAAAGTGCAAGCTAACAGGAAGCTGTCCAAGCCCACATTGTTTGTCAGCCACCATGGGATTAGAAAATTCATATGACAAGCTGGTGCTTCTGCCTTGGAATATGCCTACTGGGAGCAGGCATGGGGTGACGCCGATCATAAAAACTTCCCTTGAGACCATGTCGTCATTCAGCAGACCCAAGTTAAGATCGGTAGGGAGCTCGAAATCAGAATCTGAGGGATAAACAAACATGTCCATCTTGACTGATGGAGGGCCGGTGTAGAATCAAACGAACCATGTGGACATTTCTTCGGCCGATTGATCAGCTCCAGGATAGACCGAGGCCGCTTCTCCAAAGGACATACATCTTCTAGATGAGGGATCTTCATTGTCACTATAGTCCGATGGGAAGACTAAGTCCGGTAGTGGAGGCCGATCGACCATGGTGTTGGTGTAGATGGTTAACCATAGCTGAACAAACCACCATGGACCTCCATGTGCCACTGTCCGATTCAGCATCAGATCCTGAGTGGCAGAATGCAGTAGCCGATAGACAGCTCCAAGGAGGTATCGGCCTAGAGGAAATTTTTTCTTTTCAACTAGAGCCTGAGCTAGATGTTGGTAGTTCAAAGTGGGGCCGTAGGTTGATCCACAAAAAATGTATCTCTCCAGCCACAAAGTCAGAAAAGCCACATGTTCTCTATCTGAGACAGATCCTTGCTCCATATGCTCAGAGATATACCCAGACCAGCCTCCAATCTTTTTGGTCTTTAATTTATGGCTGCTGTTGATAAGGAGATTGAAGGGGTTGATCTCGGAGAGGATATCCAGGCCTGTTAGCATCTTGATGTCTATTAATGTTGGGGTCATCAGACCTTGTCGGAACAGAAATGCATTCAGGGTGCTGGACCAGAAATAGGTAGCGGCTGACATGAGGGGTTCATTTTTCTTGGTATCGGCTAGAGACAGAGCAATGCATTGGCCAATCCCAATCTCATCCCAATGGACTTGCTTGGCTGCGGCGATTCTCTTGTACCAAGTCCTGTATCCATTAAGCTTCGATGGCTAGGATCTGAAGGTGTGCTTCCACGAGGAGACGCTAGGCTTTGTTTGCTTAAAAGGGACTCTGTTTGATTCTGCGTTTATCAGCCAAGTGGGGTCAGAGTTGCCCATGGGACCCAGGAGGAATCGATGTGATTTGTCATTTGTAGGGATTAAGATCTGGTTCTTGAAGACCTACGGCATATGAACAGTAATTGAAAAATAAGATCCGGGGGGCAAGAGCAGAAACCCTAGTTTGAAAAGTCTCGGCGGGAAAATGAAAATGCAACTTTGAGGAAGGATTGGTTTACCTCAGGGATCTCGGAGGTGTAGAACGGCAAAGATGCCATGGATGCTGTTGAGGAGGTCGCCGTTGAGGGAGTCGATGCCAAGAAGACGCTGAGGAGTTGCCTGAATCGAAAGGCGTAAACGGCTAATGAGGAACTGCGTGTGGAAATCGGCGGCGGAAGGTTGCGAATCTGGATCTGTGTGGTTTTGGACAAACCCTAGCGAAGAAGTCAATGGGTTCCTCGGAGCTAATTCCACCACATTATATAATGAAGCGGAATTGGGGGGTATGTGTTAACAACAAATTTTCGTAATCTACTCAGAGAGGACAAAGAAAACCGATGCAGAGAAGAAGGAACAATGCGAGTCGAATTGGTTGCGCTATCGGACCAAGCCGGAGTCGGACCAAGTTCCGTATCGGACTCAATGGTGCATCGGACCAGGTGGAGCGCCAGCAGAGGGACCGTATTGGCCGATGCGGGTTCAATGCGGCCATCGGCCGATGGAAGCAGGAAGCTGATGGAGGCAGAGTGGGCTCGGTTTGGGCTTGAGTTAGGCTTCAAAGGAGATTGCCAAATAGGGATAAGGCCCAGTTTTAGGCAATTGTATCTCTTAATTAGGAACTTAAGTTAGTTTCGATCTAATCTATGGCA